>JAREIK010001073.1:1175825-1178325 GCA_029783825.1 Sapria himalayana | reverse complement strand
TTTTGTTTTTCTCTTTATTAGTATCATCCTTTATACAATACTTTGCCCGCATAAATTTAGACCATAAGTTGTCATCTTCTTTTAATATCCACCATCTCTTGCTTGCCTATGCTTTAGCTAAATCAATGAGATTGACAAATCCTAATCCAGCTTCTTGAACAGGATAACATAAATCTTTCCATTTTTTTCAGTGTAGTTTATATTTACCCTCTTTTTTACCCCACAAAAAGTTAGCTAATTTTTTTTCAATCTTTTTAATGAGCTTACATGGGGGTTGAATAATCATAATATTATGCATTAATCCGTTTTCTAAGACATGTTTTATTAATGTTATCCCCCCCCCCCCCCCCCCAATACTTAAAAATTCCACTTTCCATCCTAAAATTTTCTTTTTTAGTTTATTTATTAAAAATTCTAAATAATCAGTCTTGAATTTACCTTCATACACCGGGCAGCCCAAGTAAACAATTTCTCCTTTTTTATGTGAGAAACCTATGATTTTTAAAATTTTGTGAGATAATACAATATGGGCTTTATAAGATATCATATATTGACATTTTCTTTTATTTAGTTTTTGACATGTTTCATCTTCTATGCATTTTAACAAATTCATCAGATTTTATAATGATCTACCACCTCCATTGGTGAAGATCATTACATCATCTGCATATGCCAGACAACTCACTAGTGGAGTATTCTTTGGTTGTCTAAATGTTCCTATCAAACCTTTCACCACTTTATTAACATTTAAGATTAACTATTAAAAGTTCCAAGTAAATATTGAATAATGACGGAGAAAGTAGATCTCCTTGTCCTAAACTTCTAATCGATTTTATTTCTTCTCCTTCTTTTCCATTTGTTATAATTCTAATCCATGTATTCGATATACATCTGTATATCAAGCCTATCCATATTTCAGAGAAGCTCATTTTTTGCATGATAAAACAAAGAATATCTCATTCCACTCTATTAAATGCTTTAGATAAATCCAGGTTTATTATTACATTATGACCTCTTGTTTTAGTTCCTATTTTTCTACACATTTCTTTAGCCAAGCAAATTATTTCCATTATAAATCTATTCTTCATAAATCTCGTTTGTTCTATTGAGATAATTTTAGGTAAAATATAAGCTAATCTATTTTGCAAAATTTTGGCTAAAATTTTATATATTGAATTACATAAACTAATTGGTCTAAAATTCTCCCCTATCTACGGATTCTCTATTTTTGGGATGAGGACAATGTGAAAACTTTTCCACTTATTTCCTATTTCAACCCTGCAAAATATACAGTTTATAGCTTTTTCTATATCTTTTTTAATTATGTCCCAGCAAACCTAAAAAAAACAATTATTCCATCCATCAGGGCCTGTTGCACTGTCCCTATTCATACTAAATATAGCTGTTTTAATTTTCTATTCTTCCACAAATTTGATTAGCATGTTATTATCTCCTGTTGAAATTTTATTTTCTATATTTTGAATAAGTGTGTTTCCTTTGAGCTCACTTTTTCCACTTAATTGATTTTCAAAAAACTTTGCAAAATAGTTCTGTATATCTATTTCTTTATCCACCCATTCTTCCTCATTATTTTATATACCCCTAATTCTATGTTTTAGATGTTTGAACTTAGCCACTCTTTGAAAAAATTTTATGTTTTTATTTCCTTCTTTTAGCCATTTTATTTTGGATTTTTGTTTCCAAAACACTTCTTCCATTAAGAGTTTTAATTTTAGTTCCGCTTGTGCCTTGCTTAGGGCGCTTCTATTATTTGCATTTTGATCTATTTCAAATTCTAATTCTCTTTTTGATACTAATTCATCTGCTTCTTTTATATTTTTATTTATGTCTCCAAGTGTTTCTCTATTTCATTTTTTTAATTCAGATTTTAATCTACTCAGCTTATTATTTAGGGCTTGAATAGGATTTCATGATGCCTCTTTGTTCCAGGATTCCTTCACCATGTTCAAGAAACCATGATGCAAGCACCAAGAATTTTGAAATCTAAAAAAACATTCTGTGTGGGCAATGTTTTAAATGGTAATAAAAAGTGGGATGTGATCAGAGCAGATTCTATTTAAATGTTTCACCTATGTAGAGCCAAAATGCTATAGCCATTTAAAATTAAATAAAACTCTATCTAATATTGCCCATATTGTACCATTCTTTTTCCATTTATTACATCATGTAAAAGGTGATCCTAGAAATTTAGCCTCTATTAAGTTAGTTTTATTTATGATATCATTAAAATGAGCAATAGCTCTCTTATTTGGAGCTCTTCCACCATTCTTTTCTTTAAAGTTTCTTACTGTGTTGAAAACTCCCCCTATTATAATCCAAGGCTTCTTTTCTATAAATATTTTCTCCATCTCCTCTCATAATTATTTTCTCTCCTCTTTAATTTTTAGCATAAATGATTGTAATTATTTCATTTTTATCTTGACTTAAACTAAAGTTTATTAACTGATTAGTTTCTTTTAGTATTTTTATATTTAAGTTA
>JAREIK010001073.1:860825-1170825 GCA_029783825.1 Sapria himalayana | reverse complement strand
ATTATAAAGTTAAATTTGTTTAAACGAAAATGATATTAAGATAATTTATCACCTGTAATATTTTTATATTGATTGTATATGTTGGTGTTGATACTTTTATGAAAAGATAATTAATTTCATCTAAGGATGATAAATTTCAAATTCGAGACTCATCAAATATACTATTTTCAACTCTTGATAGAGAGATAAGATTCTATGCTAACTTCCACATGGAGATGTCAAACAATAAATATGATGAAATATTAATTAATTATTTTTTTAGTCATTCTAGCTCCCAAAAACATATTTAGACTATAAAGGTAAGAGCTTTAGGAGCACACTTACCATGTTCCATGATGTATTAAATGCAAATTTGGGGTAGGTTTCTTGAAGGAGTGCCCTAGGCGTGGTACTTTGGTACCTACAAGGATCTGATAATTAGCTTGTGTGTCCTGGAAAAGATTCATCTTTAGGTTTGTATTTTATTGTTCTACATTCTTTTCTTATTTTATAGTTGTTCTTCTTTTGCAATTAGACTTGATAAAACTTCGGTGAAAATGATGTTTCAGTGCTATGTTATGAAAATAATTTTGTTTTAATACCCTATTTTAATGAGATTTTCAGAAAGATACATGTGAAGAAAGTGGATGAGTAGTTTGTTGATAACAAGTCTTAGATGACTACCGTAAGAATCTATTATATTAATAAACTTTTTGACTATTACAATACATTTTGAAAGTTATGTGTGGAATGAAAATATTTGATTTATTTTATTTATATCTAGCACAGTATTTTATTTTTCTATTTTATCACAGAACCTAACGGAGGAATGTGTTACAGTTGCTTCTTAGCCAGTTGATGGTTCTATGGATCTTCAACCAATTGACTATGATCATATCTAATTGGAGACCATAAGAGATCAGAAGAAGCAGCGAGTGTATGGCATCAGCTCAAAGAGAGTAGCTTTTTATTCTAGCAATCATGCTTCAAGTTTCCCTGTCATAGTAGTGGTGGATGAGGTGGTCGAATAGCAAGTAATGGAAACAAATGAGCATTTTGTATTTATGGAGATAGAAATGAAAGAGAAAGATCAGTAGATTACTTTTTTGAAGGAAGAAATGCAAAAAATGAAAGAAGTGAATGATTAGATGAAAGAAATTAATAATGCAATGCAACAGCAAATGTCCTATATGGAGTCATAGTTAGCAGCCTTGATGCGACAGATGATAGCATACCAAGTTCTAGTAGAGAAACCATGTAGGTGAGGCTAGCACAAATGCATCGGCTAATGATGAAGATGATGATTTAGTCTTAGATGATCATATACCTATGTTATGTTTTTGTTTTAACTATGTAACTTTTATATCAGATTAATTTTTGAACTTCTTTTACTTTTTATTAATTATAAAAAATGGTTTATAGTATATGTTTTTATTTAATTTTATATAGAAATTTTAAGATATGTAATCAAGTTTTTTGGTAAAAAATAAAATTGTAAAAATAGTTTTGGATTGAAAATAGCTAGAGATTTTTCCTTCTCTAATTTAGCAAGGGAATTTTCTGTATATATTCAGTCAAAAAATATTAATTACTACTCTTAATTACAGTCAAAATAAACAACGAAAAAAAAATAATTAGCTAGGAAATTTCTGTAGTTTAAATATTTACTAGAATTTTTTTTTATCGTTAATATTTTGCGACGAGCACTTTAGCTTGGGATAATTTTTGTCATAAATCCGTCACTATTCTATTTTAGCAATGGAATTTCTTATAATAGCTAGAAAAATTTTCTAGCCACCAGGTCTTTTTTTATAGTGTGAGACTTTGGTGTTATAAAATGAAAATTGTCAAGGAAAGCTTGAAGACAAAGTCATGACTATGCACAATGATGCAACTTTACTATATTAGAATAAAAATGACCAAGAAAAGTTTGAAAACAAAGTTGAGCCTATGCTCAGCACCATGACTTTGGGGATACATAATGAATTAGTCAATCAAAAGCTTAAAGAAAAGACACCAATGCAAATTTCGAGAAACAAATTGAAAATGGTAAAAAAAATGCTTCAAGACAAAGCTATGGATATTCTCAATGTTGTGACATTGGGGATCCAGGAATAAAAGAGCTAGAACAAGCTTAATGGAAAAGTTATGGATGTACTTAGTGTCATGACTTTGGGGATCCAAAAGAAAAAAGATAAGATATAAAAAATGCTAAAACCATGAAATTCACTAAAGTCATGACATACAATGAAGAAAAGACTAAAGGAATAAGTTTAGTTGAAGCAAGACCAAATAAAGAAATAAATAAGAAAGAGATAAAATAGTATACTGAGAAGCTGACATAGATATCAAAGATCTATGATGGAAGAAATGATGTTTTGATAGTTTAGTTATGGATATAAAATGCAGAATTTCTTTGGAGGTAACCCTTGGATATTTTTTCTACATGTGTGATGTAATAAACACTTATATTTACTACATAATGAATGTACATATCTAATGACTAATATGCATAATCATGTTACTCAAAGCCTGTCAATATGTCAGCTTGAAGTTGCTCTACTATTTTTAACTCCTACAATACTCAATTCTAGTCATAGAATTTCTTAGAGATGTTGAAGAACTTTTATTACCATGGGGGAAGCTGTTGCTTAGGGATGAACAATTATTTTAGTGAGTGATTTGTTATATGTTCACACTACTGAATATTATTATCTATTTCGGTGATTTAAGATGGTGTGTAGTCATGGATAAAGATAAATTATGGATTAATTTTATGACTTTGGAGTTTTGATGGGTTAAAATGAATAATCATGAAATTGATAGGTTTTTGAAGGTATTTAGCTAAGAAGGTTTGAATATGGAGTCTTACATAATTTCTACATCCATTCATGAATCAAAACTCTATCTAATTGGGCATCATAATCTTTATATGTAGTGACTCTACCATTTTGTTATTACAATTTTTCCATTGTGTGATTTTTTTTTGTGGCTATGAAATTATCATGCAATCATAGGCATACATATCTTGTAAATTTTAAATGACTAGAACATTAATTCTATGTCACATGAACCAAGTACCTTACTAGTACTAAAGGTCATAGTCATATCTTAGCACAATAACTTTATCTTTTAAATGGTCATGTAGTCTCAAATTAGAGTCAAGAATTTTTATCAAAGAGATGACTTTTGAGATACAAAAAATTAGAGAGTCAAAATAGCTCGAACCAAAGTTCTGACAATCATTTAGCACCATAATACCTGGGATACTAAATATTATCAATGGCATTACTCAAGTACAGTCATTCCCCAAGGCGGTGACTCTTGTTATTAAAGGAAGGCAAATATATGACTTTTAAGTATAAGCTAATTGTCAATGAAGCAACATCCTTGTTTTACCATAGCAACATGATATATGAGAGAAGTAAAAGCTAGAGTGACAACCACTTGCAATGTCGTGATTACTTGAGACATGAAGAAAAATTATTTTGTCGTGGCTATTTCCCATTATCGCGACCATAGAATTGCATGAAAGACCTCAATATCATAGTTATTTCTCAATATCATGGTCATATAATGATCGAAAGACTAAAGCCAGTGTGATGACTATTTCACAGCACCATGACTATATAACAATATGAGAGGCTTTTCACCATGTTGTGACTTTTCCTAGCATTGTGATCCATTATGAAGAACAAGAAGATAGGTGCATGAAGTCATGGTTACTTTATAGTGCCATGACTTTGTGTTATAAAAATATTAGGCTCAAGTCATAGTCATTTCTCAGTGTCACATCTTTGTATTATAGAAAGATTGTGATGTATTATATAGTCATGATCTTTATAAAGTGCCATAAATTTGTGTTATAGATATATTAGGCTCAAGTTATAGTAATTACCTAGTGTCACATATTTGTATTATAAAAAGATTATGATGTATTATAAACTCATGGCCATTTTTAAAGTCATGACCTCAAGCTTAAGAGATTGAAGGCTAAAATTTTGACTTTTTCTAAAAGCTGACTTTCGACTTAGAATAATGCATAATTTTTTTATTATAAAAGTGTAAGAAAGATAAATTTTGAAAGTCTCTCATTTTCTTCTTCTCTCTCCATGCAGCAAGCAATGCCAAGGTGCAACTACCAACTCTCAAAATAAAATTTGGTACTCCCTAGAGGCTTTAAAAGAAAACAAGGAATGCAATGCATAATGCTAATCCCTATAGTTTGGGGGCACAATTCTCAAAACCTCCTCTCTAAAGTAGATTTGAATATTTTGATTTAAATAACATGTGATCCATGATTTATGTAATTTGATTTATATTATGTGATAATGGGTTTTCATTAATGAATATTTTTGATTTATATTATATTATGTATTTTGATGGATGGGTAGTTAAATAGAACTTGAACAAGGGTTTCAACTATTGGTATGGTTGTATGAGATTATCATGGTGGATGGTGATTGGTAAACTACCAGACTCACTAATGAATATAGTAGGAAAGAAGTAATAGCCCTTTTTGACTAGAACAAGATAAACTTATATATTAAAACCTAAAATTATAGTATATAAATCATTATGAGTTTGATGGTGACAAAGTGGAAAGTGTGAATGTTTTTACATATCAATCCATTGTATTTATCTTAAAATAATTAGTTCAATATTGGGATAGACATTATATAAAATGTTTTTACAATTGATTTTATCTTTGGTGTGTGAGTCATATCGTTAATGAGGAGAAAACTAATAGGTAATTCCTAGGATATGTATGAGTATGTTGTGACACTCAAAGTGATGACAATCCTTGTGAATTATTTTCACTCATATAATTATCTCATGTGAAACTTGAATGAAACATATATTAATTATGTGAGTATAATATTTATGAAGCCAAACATATAAATCTTTACAAACTATGTCAATCCTTGGTCTTTTTGATACCTATGGCTGGAGAATAAGATTGTTCATACAAAGTAACCAAAAAAGACAGTTGACAGAGTTTCCTAAAAAGTATGAGATTTTGAATAACTATCAAGCATAGATAATTTATTATCTCTATTGTGACGTACAAAGGGAACTACTACTATGGAGAGATCATTGGGGCAAGCTCATTGGTGACAATCATCTTGTATGCCATTAGGAAAAATAGTCATTACATAACATCCAACCTTCATTCTTTGTCCAAACACAATATAATTTATGTTAATTTAAACATATATTACATAAATTCAATGAATAAACCCATAAATATAAGTTTTTCTCCCAATTTGTTTATCAATTTTAATAAAAATGAGTTCTCATTATTAAATAACCAAATTACCAATATAATTTCTATGTGATTAATATCTAGATGAAAATTTTTTTTACTATTTTATATAACTCATGCACATGTGGATCTCTATTGATGAGGTATTCTCATTGATGAGCTTTTAGGGCATCATCTAACCAAAAAATCAGGTGACACAACAAAGTCACATTAATCCTCACAATACTTATCTTTCTCTGTGGAAAATGTGGTATCCTTTAATAATTCTTGATGGAATAAAAAATACAAATCATTTTTTCTTAATAATGGGATAAAAATTTATTAAAAATTTTGGGATGTTTATTCTAATATGACATGATGGAATGTTTTGTATATACGTTGTTAGGATTTGTTTCATGATATTCTAGGGGAGTTTTGGTTTTTGAAGCTTGTTTACTTAGTTACCATTAATTTTTTTTTCCTTATTTGTGTTTTTGATAGTTTACCATGGTACAACATCAAGAATAAACCTTTGTTGGCTAGCTAACTCATGAGAGGAGGTTCTTCTAATTAGTGAGACTCCCTTTTAGTTATTGAGAGTCATGGATGAGGTAGAAGAACTTAACTAGTAATCAAGAGGTATACTTTCCACCAATGGTTGAGCCATGAATGAGCTTAATATTTCTGGACAATTATAATTATATAGTTTTAAGGACTATAAAGGTATAATAGCTAAAGCTAATGGGTGATGAATAATTTTCCAACATGCACAGACTAAATCATAGAGGTATAATTTCTCTGTGAGGAATTTGTATCATTTGATAGTAACTATGTATATATTATATTTTTGTTATGTCATGATTACCATATTGTTTGTGTAATGAGTTCATTTAAAATTCGAATTAACATAAAAACTAAAATGAAACAAAACCAAAAAAACATAAACCAAAAACAAAACAACTATTATCCTCGAAACCCGGGCAAACCCAAAAATCTTACCTTTTATCCAATTTGGATAAAATGAGATATATTATTATTTTTAAAACTTAAATAATCCATGTTTTAGAGAATTTTTTTTCTGCATATACTATGAAAATATTTCTTGTTTCTCATATGAGAAATTTTTTTCCAAAAACTAAAAGTAGTCAAACAATAATTCGAGACCTTCATTTTTCTACTAAGCTATCAGCTCATTTTTGATCCAATTGATCCTAGAGAGAAGTCAAATGTAAAAGCATTAACTTTTACTTCAAACTCATAAGCTCATCCTTGATCAGTGTGATCCTGGAGTGTAGTTAGAGTAAAAGCTTTTTTATTAGGGATTCCTTTGAGATTATTCCTTGTCTTGGAAAAAACACCAAAGAAATCTAGATTGACTATTCTTCATCTTCTCAAAGGAAGGAGTAAAAGCATCGCACTTATTTGACTTTTCCTAGTCATACTAATTATCCTTCCAATACTAGGTGACTTTCTAACAGTAAGTATGAACTAATTTCCTATAGAAAGATGATCAACCATACAAATATATCCCAATCTATGCAGCTCATAGTCAATGCTTGAAATTTCTTACTATATATTTATTTGATTTGAGCTAAACCTAGCATAGGTAATATAAAGAAAATGTACCTTTTTACCCCTCATTATATTCAGTAACCCCTTTACCAAATTTTATTGGCTTACTCATAATTTTAATGCATGACCCATATTGTCTGACCTTCCTATGAATAACAAGTTAATTCTAACATTTGTGATATATTAGACATCCTTGAGAAGCAATTGATATTCTATGTTTGTCTTCAGATAAACATTTTTGAAGCTCATTATTCTCAATGTCCTTCCATCGCCCATCTTGACTAATTCATAGTCTCCAAACAAAAATATCACAAACTAATCAAAGTTCGAAGTGACATGCTAGGTGATTGTCTTGTAGTGTAATTTCATCTACTTGGCTTCATCTATACTTTTTGGCCTTGGATCACCGAGAATCAATTCAAGTAATTCACTCATCATTAAAAGATTTTTCATTTTTATTTTCCAAAATGAAAAGTTGGATGGTTCCAACCTAATCATTCTGAGTTAATTATTTTCTTTATCCAACCCAAAGAAAAAATAACCATCTAATCACTAAAAATAAAATTGCAAAAAAATGTCAAAAAAAAAAAAATAAACCTCTAATACCACCCATTAGGGACTGATCGAGATTCAGTCCGGAAACTAAGAATAGAGTCAAAATTTTGCTTCAATCTAACAATGAATTAATTTGGTATTTTCCTTTTAACTTCCATCATTAGAAAATTTACCAAAGAATACATAGTGAATTTCAAATAACTTTTTGGGTTTACAAATTTTTTAACCAAAATACGTAACTCTAAATATATTTCAAACTGTCCAAAATATACATATAAATACACATAAATGAATCTGAACAAATTTTTATACATGTATATATGTTATCTAGAATATATATATAACTATAAATTACCACCACAAACACATATGCTTATAAACAAATTTTCTACCCCCAAAATGGTAGAATATTCACACAATTAAACATACAATTTAAAATGTTCCGTAAGTTCATAACATAGTTCAAAGTTTAAATAATTAATGTAATTGAAAATATCTTTAGTGATATTTAATTTTCTCCGGTGTTTTTCCGAAGATTTCTGAGCATTACGAACTCAACATGAACTCATGAATAATCTCTTTATGAACATCGAAGAAACACCGCAAGTCCACTACATGAATCCCAAGTGAACACCACACATCCACATCATGAATCTCGGATGAATAACATACAAACACAATATGAACATTACACAAATCTCAGTTCTTCTTCCGCATGTTCTTGAACATGAGAAATGAGAAGTAAATATTCCCTCTCAATTATATTATAAAATCTTGCCAAAGAAATAAACCTTAAAAATGATATATAATTTATCATTGTTGAGTTACAAAACAGAAACCCGACAAATACCAATACCCACATCCACAAAAAGAATCTCCAAAAGATCATAATCCATATGACTTTCAAATTTTCTTATTCACGTGTAATCTCATTTCTCCTTTTTCATTTTAGTGTATCTTAGTGTGTATTACCTTGCGTTTGTGATTAAATGTTATATATTAAGGAAACTTATCATTTTGTTTTAGATGTTAATTATACCCCATTAAATGAGAGCACACACATACTCTCATTTAAAATTAAAAGTAACACAAAAACAAAAACCAAATAAAAACTGACCAAAATAAGAAAAACCTTAAACCAAGAATAAAATAACCCAGTCTTCCCCAAGCCCGAGCAGATCCAACAACTATGTATATACTTTTAAGCTAACTTTGTTATGCTTTATTACTTTACTTCTCTATTATAATTTGCTGTGTTCTTTCTAGTGATACTTAATAACATTATTTTTGTATTTAATGCATTGATATAAATTAATCTGGGTTGTGATCCTTTAATATAACTTGAGATGAGGTTTTTCACCTCATAGTAACTATATTGCATGGTAGTAATTGTGTGTACTCTATATTTTTGTTTGTGTAGTTTCTATCATAATTATTTCTGATGTATGTGCAGTGAGTTATTTATATTGTAATATATGTCTCATGGATTGTATTAAATATTGATGCAATGTGTAAATGTTGTTAATTTGACATTCAATACTTTTATTTTATATCATTTATAAAAGTTAATAAGTATCTTTGTAAAATTATTGAGAAATGTGAATATATTGAGAAATGCTGATGCAATGAAGTATCTTTGTAGAATTTTTTGTTTTATTTAATGCAATAATATGTATTAATTTATTGTACAGTCCCTTAATATGGCTTGAAATATTAATTTTAGGATCATAGTAACTATGTTGAATGGTAGTAAATGCATGTGCATTGTGCACAATGTTTTCTATACTATCATTTTTTTTCTATGTTTAGTGCGTTGTGTGCTATGGTAGTAAATTCACAATATTGCAATATGTGTGTTATGGACCATAGTAACTTTGATTATAATATGTGAGTATTATTGATTTCATGTCTATCACCATATTTTTATTCAAACCATTTTTAAATATTAATAAGATTCTTATTTTTAATTTTTTTTTTTGATATTATATTGCTTTGTTGCTAAACTTTAATGTATCAATATATGTAGTGAGATACTTTTCTAAAAACTTATTTATTTTATTTAATGTAGTAACATAGATTCATTTAAATTGTAATCATATAGTATGTTGGTTATAAATTTTCACTTACTATAATTTAATATTAAATATATGACATAGTTCACCACTTGTGTATGTATATATATACATACATACATATACATATACATATATATATATGATGAACTGAATGAAATCAAAAGTAAAAGAGTTACTTTTATCAAAGAAGTTATAGTCTCTATTGTTGACAAAAATAAGTTATGAGTTATTTGATAACTTATTGATTAATAAGAAGTGAGGAATATGAGAAGTTATTTAAGTTATTTTGTCATATTGTTATTAACCAGAATAATTTTGTGATGAGAATTATTTTTATAAATGCTTGATTAGATTCGATTTTATAAAACATAATATTTATATATTTTATAAGCAAGATTTCATTCATTTATGATATAGTCAAATCATAAAACAAATTTAAATAAAAATATTATATTCATTTGTA
The DNA here is from genome assembly GCA_029783825.1 of Sapria himalayana. NCBI lineage: Eukaryota > Viridiplantae > Streptophyta > Magnoliopsida > Malpighiales > Rafflesiaceae > Sapria > Sapria himalayana. The sequence continues at coordinate 1,160,936 of JAREIK010001073.1, read as the reverse complement.
TAATTTTTTATTGGTAGCAATATTGATAGAATTTACAGTAGAGCTTTAGTTACAAGTAAGTAGTTTTCAATATTATTTTATGTTGGCCCCTAAAATTGTCAACACACACAAAAGTAGTTTTCAATATATATGCATGTATGTTTGTGTGTTTGTTGATAGTAAAAAAAGATGTATAATGACTAAAGAATGGAGTTAAACTTATTTTACACCCATGATCACACACAGAGCAACTATGTTGCTAATCATTAACATCAACATAATGTGTAAATCATTATCAACAATGACTTATTTTCTTATAGTGATACTTACCACAATTTTAATGTTAAAATATACTATTCAAAAAAAAGTTTTCTTCTGGAGATAAAATTTATATTTGTTACTTAACATTATAAAGAGAAAAAAATGTTAGCAATTGCTAAAATTATGGAGAAAAAATAATTAATTAGTTATAATTAAATTTATTTTTTCAATAAAAATTTTATAATGACTCTAATATTCACACTTGGTCGATACTAATATTTACATTTTGTTGAATAATATTTAGTAATGATATTTTTTTCCGTGTCATTCAATTGTTCACTAATGATAAATTGTATTAGAGAAACTATCATTATTAATTTTAAAATATGTCAAATAAAATCCAAAATATAAAAAAGAATAAAATTAGATAATACATATTAGATGCATATCTTGAACTAAAAAATTAAAATTAACAAACAATATATTTTATTTATATATATGAATACAAATATTACTAACATTAAAAAAAATATCAAAATAACTAAGAACTAGGAGGCAAAATATAATATAGCATATCGTACTGTGATTGGGATGTTAAATAGGTTTATACAGCCTAACCCTCCAAAAAATAGGACTAGCGTGACATGGCATCGGGAGATGGGTAATGTCGAGCTTAATGCTATCCAAATCATGCAGCGGCCCATGGGCCACCCTTGTGTGCTTGGGGAATGTGCCCATGCATTGTTCGAGCTAAACACAAGCCCTGAACCATCCTACTTCATGTACCAATCCATAGATCATGTTGGCTCGTACCAGCTACTACTTTGGGTTTGAGCTGACCTGACATGACTCAGTTGATATATTTATTTTGTGATGACATTACTATACAAAAAAGAATTGACTAAAAATATAATAATATCAAATAAGATATGCACTATGTTGATGTACTCATCTTATTAATCATACTTTTTTTTAATTGGGTGGTTCCATGTTCCCAATTGAGCCTAAAATAATCCACTAGTATTATAGGAGGTATAATTTTCTATCCCAACAATTGACAATAAATTGTGGGAATTGAACTCACGGCATCAAATAAAGTGTGACTTCGATATCTCACCAATTAAGTATTTTTGAATTAATAATGACTCATTTACTTTAAATTAAGGGCAACTAAAGACTCGTGGGGCATGATTGTGATTATTTTTTGGGTACCTAGATCAATGTCAAAACACTTTTTTCTATAATGTAATGCAAATTGAACTTATGCACAAGAGGACTTGATTATGTAGATATATGATTGTAATGATACAAGTCAATATAATTTGCATCACCTTTTCTTTGTTATAAAATTGACATGTAAACAAATACTTTTTTTTATTAGGGAATATATTAATTTGATATAATAAAATTTAACTAAAGTAAATGTAAATGACAAGTTATTCACATAATTTTGTCCAAAATGACCATGCAATTAATTATTATTATTATTATTATTATTATTATTATTATTATTATTATTATATTTATACATAATTCATAAAAGTAATTAGGTTGTGAATAATTCCTTGTGTCACTCAATTGTTAAAAAATAACATATTTTTTTTAAAAAAAATAACATATTCAATCATACATTGTAACAGATATTTGTTTTGTTATATGATATTAAATTTATAGATATATATTATATCATTGTTATGAAGATCAAATGAATGCCTTTTTTAGCTATATTAGCTTTAATTTGGGTTGAGTATTATTGAGGTAGTGGTGATCAAATAATATATCTCATTATAATGGTGAAGACATCAGATAGAGAACCAAACCAGAAAATTTTATGGGAGTTTCTTTTGGGTTCATTTAAATGCTGCTGTTGGTGCTGTAGCTGCTGCTGCAATGAAATGTTAATGCTAATTTAACATATTTCACAGATATATTGGCCATGCAAAATCTTATTAGTAATTCATCTTTATGCAATATCAATAGCATTAAATTATTTTAATATTTTTTAAAATATTTTTAATAATTATACGCTATAGTAAAATTCATCATAAATCGATATTGATTGTCCACGTGAATGACAAAAAGCACACAGGGGGGAAATTACTTGCCAATAGTATTCTTGACTCAATGAAAGTAATATAATATAAGTGGGAGTGATTGAAGAATAAAAAAGAAGCAATAAATTAACAAGAAGTGAGTGACTGGAGAGATCGGAAAGAAAAATATTATGCCGAGCAGTTAAAAACTAGCCCATCGCCCGCGTTGTTATCTGTACAAAATGTTGTCTGGTTGAGTGTTGCTTTCGTCTTCTTCCTCCTCCTCCCTGCTAGGCCCTCCTGGGCTGCATTTGCTAACTGTTTTTCGATTCTTCTCTGCATGACATATTCTTCGGGAATAAAAATGTCCATTGGTTAAGCAACGATGGAGTGGACTGATATGGCAATCAAGGCAAGCAAGAAAGACTGACATTTATTGAGGAAGAGATAAGTGGCATACCACGGGCGGTTGTTGCCCATGTTTTTACTTAAACTAGCAACAGTTTCTACTTTTTCTAGGCTGATATTAGACTACAATTTTTTTTTTTTGTAGTTTTTATTTACAATGTATGTGCATAATATAATCGAAAATTATGGTTCACACTTCACAAAGTCACTCATAAAATCATTGACATACAAACACAAACATAACGAATACATGCCGGAGATTTAATGTGTAGAAATAAAGACACATCATTTTTTTTTTTGATAAAACATCAATTTTGGGTTTCATTCAATTAGATCTTAGAAAACACATCCCACGCACGATTTTAAATCTCCTGCATGTAAGAATTTTACTTTTTAAAATTTTGGGTTTCATTCAATTTTGGGTTTCATTCAATTAGATCTTAGAATATGTTCTAAAAATTAAATTTACATTTGTTATTTTAATGGGGGTAGGTGAAAATCACCTTGCCCACATTGGAAAACTGTTTGAAGATTTACAAACTTTTTCCTATATAAAGGACTTTTCTATTTCTTTGAAAATCATTCCCATGTATTCCAATTTCTCATTTTTCTTTTGAATATATTTTATTTTCTGATGTAATTTATTGCTTTACTTTTGAATTTTCTATATTTCAAATTATTGCGGGTTTAATTTTATTTTATAACAGTGGTATCAGAGGAGGTTAGTTAGAAAATTTTGTAGTTAGTGCATTTTAGAAAAGTTCTGTCAAAAGGGCGATAAGAGCCTTAAGGTTTGTGGGTTTTAAGTGGATAATTGCGCCCCTCCACTTACCTGGGAACTTTTTTAGTGTAATAACACAAATTGTTATTATTATTCTCGGTTATTGTTCACTGTAAAAGTGAAACATGGCAGCAAAATTTGAAATAGAAAAATTCAATGGAGGTAATTTTTTATTGTGAAAAATGAAAATTAAGGTAATTTTGAGGAAGGATAATTGCTTAGATGCAATTGGAAAAAGGCTCACCGGAATTCCTAACAACAAGTGGAATGAGATGGATAGTAATGCAGTAGCTGACCTGCATTTGGTACTTGCTGATGGAGTATTATCGAGTATGGCAGAAAAGAATACGGCAAAAGAAATTTGGGATACTCTCACAAGGTTGTACGAGGCAAAGTCACTTCACAACAAGATCTTTTTAAAAAAAAACTTTGCACTTTATGAATGATGGAATCTGTTACGATAACTGATCATATCAACACTCTGAATACTTTATTTTCGCAACTTACTACGTTGGGTCATAAGATAAAAGAAGTTGAACGTGCTGAGATTTTACTTCAGAGTTTACCTGATTCGTATGATCAACTCGTCATCAATCTAACGAATGGTGCATTGACTGATAGTTTAATTTCTAATAATATTGCCTCTGCCATCTTAGAAGAAGAAAATAGATATAAAAACAAAGAGGATAGATATGTAAATGCACAACAAATAGATGCTTTGACGATGATATGAGGGAGATCAACGGAGCGTGGCCCCAGTGGGAGTCAGAATTATGGTAGATCAAAATCTCGAAGTAAGAAAAATATTAAATGTTATAACTGTGGTAAGAAATGACACTTAAAAAGAGATTGTTGGTTTAATAAAAGAAATATAGATGATGAGTTATCTAAGACACAAGGGAATGTTGCAAGCATCAATGATGAAGATAGTATTTTGTACAGTGAGGTAACAACAATAGTTGAAAGTAAAAAATAGTTTAGTGGTGTATGGTTGCTAGACTCAGGAGCATCGTGGCATATGACTTCTCGGAGAGATTGGTTTCAAAAATATGAACAAATCTCATGTGGGTCAGTGCACATGGGTGATGATCATACTTTAAAAATTATTGGTGTGAGTACTATCAAAATTAAAATGTTTGATGGTATGATTCGTACCATTCAAGATGTACGACATGTGATTGACTTGAAGAATAATTTATTGTCTTTGGGATAAATAAATAGTCTTGGATGCAAAACTCATATTGAAAATAGGATGATAAAAATTGTGAGAGGTTCACTCGTGGTAATGAAGGGAGAAAAGATCACCGCAAATTTATTCATGCTTAAAGGAGAAACAGTACAGGAAGCAGATGCATGTGTTGCATCAATTACTAAGGAAGAAGAATCAACAATGATATGACATCTTAAACTATGTCACATGTCATAACAAGGTTTGAAGATTCTCTCTAATAAAAAGTTACTTCCGGGGCTCAAAACAGTAAATTTACCTTTTTGTGAGCATTATGTTACTAGTAAGCAGAATAGATTGGCATTTAAAAGATCAAATGTAAGAAGTAAAAATACGCTAGACTTGATATATTCTGATGTATGGGAATCACCTGAAATATCTTATGGAGGAGCAAAGTGTTTTGTATCCTTCATTGATGATTATTCAAGGAGATATTGAGTATATCCAATAAAGAAAAAGTCAGATGTATTTTTAACTTTTAAAGAATTCAAAGCATGGGTGGAACTTGAATCTGGGAAAAGAATAAGTGTTTGCGGACAGATAATGGAAGTGAGTATACAGTTGGTGAATTTCTTATTTTTTGTAAGCAAGAAGGTATCAAACGATAGTTCACAGTCACATACACGCCACAACAAAATGGAGTAGCAGAATAGTTGAACATAACTCTTGCAAAAAGAATGAGAGCAATGTTAACGACTGCAAGACTACCCAAGTCCTTTTGGGCGGAAACAGCAAAAACTGCATGCTATGTGATAAATCGATCGCCATCAACATCGATTGATTTGAAGACACACTGATGGAGATGTGGATAGGTAAGCCAATAGACTACTCTATTTTGCATTATTTTGGATGTCCTGCATATGTGATATACAATACTCAAGAAAGAGTAAAGCTGGATCTAAAATCCAGAAAATGCATATTCTTAGGGTATGCTGAAGGAGTAAAGGGGTATCGCCTGTGGGAACCCACTGACCACAATGTAATTATCAGCAGAGATGTAATTTTTAAAGAAAGAATTGATGATTATAGCACATTAAAAGAAGTTTCAGAAACTACCACTGTTCATGTAGAAAATGATCAGATACAAGATGTTCCAAAGTCAATGGAGAAAGAATTAGAGCATGAAGCACAAGAACAAATCGTGTCTGAGGCTCAAGGAGTTGGTCGACCAATTCGTAATAAAAGACCGCCAGCTTGGCACTTGGAGTATGTTACGGAGAGCAACATTGCATATTGTCTCCTAACATCTCATGGAGAACCTTCAACATTTCAAGAAGCTTCAAATAATTCAAATGAATCTCTATGGATGACAGCAATGGTGGAAGAAATTGAAGCTCTACACAAGAACAAGACTTGGAAGCTAGTACCGTTATCAATCGGAAGAAAAGCTATTGGCAACAAATGGGTTTACAAGATAAAGCGGGATAGCAATGATCAAGTAGAACGGTATCGTGCAAGATTGGTGATAAAGGGATATGCTCAGAAAGAATGTATTGACTTCAATGAAATTTTTTCTCTGGTGGTTTGTCTTACAACAATTAGAGTAATAATGACTCTATGTGCTACACTTGATTTGCATTTGGAGTAGTTAGATGTTAAAACTGCTTTTCTTCATGGAGAAATTGAAGAAGAAATTTATATGTTCCATCCAGAAGGATTTGTTGAAATTGGTAAGGAGAATTTGGTTTGTAAGTTGAAAAAATCTCTATACGGTCTGAAACAAGTACCAAGGTGTTGGTATAAGAGATTTGATTCCTTCATCATGAGCCTTGGATATAATAGACTCAGTTCAGACCATTGTACATGCTACAAAAGGTTAGAAGAAAATGATTTCATCATTTTACTATTATATGTGGATGACATGTTGGTAGCAGGCCCAAACAAATGTCGAATCCAAGAATTGAAGGCATAGTTGGCTAGGAAATTTGATATGAAGGACTTGGGACTAGCAAACAAGATTCTAGAGATGCAGATTTACCGAGATAGAAATAATAAGAAGATTTGGCTTTCTCAATAAAATTATTTTAACAAAATCTTGCGTCGCTTCAACATGCAAGATAGTAAGCCAATTTCTACCCCTCTTCCTATTAATTTCAAATTATCCTCAAGTATGTGTCCTAGCTCAGAAAAAGAGAGGATGAAGATGTCTTGAGTACCGTATGCATAAGCAGTGGGAAGTTTAATATTTGCAATGATTTGTACAAGACCAGATATTGCACAAGCAGTGGGAGTGGTTAGTCGATTCATGGCAAATCCGGGCTTAGAAAATTGCAGTACTGTGAAGAGGATTTTCAGATATCTGAAAGGAACCTCAAATACTACAATATGATATGGAAGTTCAGATCTTATTGTCAGAGGTTATGTTGATGCAGACTATGCTGGAAATGTTGATAATAGCAAGTCTACAACAGGTTATGTTTTTTCTCTTGCTGGAGGAGCTGTGAGTTGGGTTTCAAAATTGCAGCCTATTGTATCTACTTCTACGACAGAAGCAGAATATGTTGCAGCTACACAAGCCAGTAAAGAAGCAATCTGGTTGCAAATGTTGTTAGAAGAGCTTGGATATAAATAAGATAAGGTTACTTTATTTTGTGATAGTCAAAGTGCTCTACTCTTAGCAAGAAATCCAGTATTTCACTCCAAGACAAAATACATCAGGGTACAATATCATTTTGTGCGAGAGAAAGTAGAAGAAGGAAGTGTAGATTTGCAAAAGATTGATACCGAAGAAAACATAGTGGATGTTTTAACCAAACCGATTAGCAATGATAAGTTTGAATGGTGTAGAACTTCATGTGGCTTAACAAGATTGGAAGCAAGTATTGACAAGCAAAGAAAGTGATTTTCAAGTGGGAGAATGTTATTTTAATATGGGGGTAGGTGAAAATCACCTTGCCCACATTGGAAAACTATTTGGAAATTTCCAAACTTTTTCTTATATAAAGGACTTTTCTATTTCTTTGAAAATCATTCCCATGTATTCCAATTTCTCATTTTTCTTTTGAATATATTTTATTTCCTGATGTAATTTATTGCTTTACTTTTGAATTTTCTATCTTTCAAATTATTACGGGTTTAGTTTTATTTTATAACAACTTTTTTAGTAAGAATTTTATTGATGAAACCAAGATTACCTATATGTTATTTTTTTTTGATTAAATTTTCATGTAAGAATAATATCATTAATGAATTTTGGTAAGTCATAGAAAATAATTTGTAATTTTTTAATTTATTTTTCAAAAAATGGTTTTTCTTATGGCATCATATCCTCATGAAATAATTTTTTTATTATTTTTTTTTAAAAAATAGAAATTAAATATTGAATTTTCAAACAAGGAATGAAATATATTTATTGTATAAATAAAAATCAATAATCCATATTCATAATAAATAAAATTAAATTTAATTATATGAAAAAAATAAAAAATAAAAAATAAAAAATAAAAATTACTATTATAATTGTTAAAATAACTAAACATCTTGGTAAAAGTTAATTGATTTAATGATAAATTTTATTATGATGGTAGTCAGAGTCATTTCTTTGAAAGTATGCATCTTAGAAAGTATGATATTATGTTAATAAGTGTTATGAGTAATAATCATATTCTCAACAAAAATTTTGCGCCAAGAAAATTCTAGTTATTGAAATCTCATATAATCTATTAAAATTAATTATTAGTCAATAAAATTTATGATTTTTGTTGAGTTACACAAAGATATTTGTCATCGATGATGGTAATTAAAGTCTAATACAATCATAGATAATTAATTATTTAAAAAATTTGTGATTAATTTTACCAACAACTCAATCATGCATGACACTTAAATTTATACTAAAACATACTATTACTAGAATCTTTAATAATTAATTGTTTTTTTACTAAAATGAATAGTCATTTGTAATATTAAATGCCATCCCAAAATGCAAAACTACATATTTGGTGCATCAAGTCAATTTCTAGCTCATTATCACCTTAATATTGTATTTATGTAATCATCTATAAACTACTTGATAACATTTATGTTTAATTTTTACTTTTTAAGAGGTATTCTAATCATAAACTTTAACATTTCATTATCTAATAATATTTATTTGAGTTAGAATGCTACTTGCTTGATGAAGATTATTACCTCTTATTATTTAAATATTTAAATATTATTTATATTTTTTTATGAATTTTATGACTTTATAAGTTATAAATTTATATTATAATTACTATTCATGATTGTCATAAAATTTAGAAGGTCTATTAATATATAATTTCATAATTTTTATGATTTTTTATTGTCATCACATATGTGTGTGGTGTGTGTGTGGGTATGTTTAACTAAAAGCATTATGTGTGTGTGATTTTATATATAAATATTGATATATCTATCAATTTACATATTTATGTGTGTGTGATTATATATATATATATATATATATATATGCATGTATATACATATAAACATATCTATGTTTATTATGTACATATATACATGCATGTATATATAAACACACATGCGCACGCACACACACATATGTAAGCATATATACATATAACACACATACACATGAATACATTATATACAAATATGTAGACATATATTATGTTACACACCAATATCCACACAAATGAAGGCACACACATGATTTTTTTCCATGTTTCTATCTGTATGTATATATATATAGAAATGTGTGTGTATGTTTTTGTGTATAGACACACACATACATACACACACACACACACACACATATATATATATATGTATATGTATATGTATCAACATATAAATATATTTATTTTTGTGTATATATAGATGTAGATACACACACACACACACACACATTTATTTGAGCATATCTTTATTTTGTCTACCAAACTGTATGTCTATATGTATGTATTTATATTTTATACACATACATGTACATACATATCTAAATATATTTCTATACATTCTTACATGCACACATATAGATGAATAAATATACACATCAATGTATTTACATCAATACATATACAAATATAATTATGTGTGTGTGTATTTAAAAGCTACTCAACTTATTGTTCAATGTGTTATTTACTGGGTAATTTTTTTTTAAAGAGATGTGAGATCATAAAAGTTGAATGAGAGATATGAATTATTTCTCTCCAAATTATGTTTCAAAGTACACTCATTTGTAGTTCTTAAAAAAACTTTGTTCATAAAAAATTGTAAGCATCAACATGCAAACATATTTGATAAATAATTTTTAACATGTGAAGCAATTTGTACATATCATTTTGAACATGACTATTATTATTCATGATGGCCTCCAATTTGCATGAGAAGGTTAATTTTATTTACATCATATAAAAATTTTGGAAGATGTAGTTCAAATTGCAAATATGATTGAAGATGTAAGAATGCTTTATGATACATGTAAAACTTTCAATTAGGAGCATTATTTTGATATTGATAAATTTATTGTATCATGTTTCTTAGTACATCTACTACATATTAAACTTTTGAATTGTTGGAATAATAAATCATATGGCATGATTTTGAATTTTTGGATCAACCTACAATGGGCATAATTGCTTAGCCAAACCAAATCTAGTATGATTTAATTTGATTTTTTCTCGTTTAGATTGTGTTGATAAATATTATGTTATGCATTTTAGTTTTATTGTGTGATGTTCATTTTAATGCTTTACTGTTATGTGTTTTTTATTTTTGTGTGGGTAGGTGGATGATTCTGGATAGGAATGTAAAATGGGAAAAATGCATTTCATGCATTTATCTATTGATAAAAACCAAACAAAAATGGAGATAGATTAGTGCATGGAAAAAAGAATACAAAGAGGTGGAAAGAAAATAAGGCAAGAGATCTTAATGTGCATTTGAGAAAAACTAAATACAAGAGGAAGAAAATCCTCTCTCTCTCTTTGGGGTTGTTCTCGGGAATAGAAGAAATCAAGTTCATGTGGATGACCAAAAGAGAAGAGATACATCTTTCTCGTCCCTCAGTTGTTTTTGTTGAAGGAAGATCCTTAAATGTGTGATTTGTGAATGATTGAAAGAGGAGAGCGACTCTCTCTCTCATTGATTTTTTAGAACAAAGAGAACAAATAGGAGATGTATTATAACACATGCTTTCTATTGAAGAAACAACAATTGAATGATGAGTAAAAGAAAGAAAAAATATTTTTTTGTTCTCTAAAATCTTTCCCTGGGTGTCTCCATTATTGATGGGGCACTGCTAGGATAGTTGGCCACTATTGGAATAATTGGGCATTAGTAGTATAATTGGATACTATTGAAATAATTGGACACTACTTGAGTAAATTGGACAATATTGGAATAATTGGACAATACTAGTGTAATTGGACACTATTGGAATAATTGGACACTACTAGAGTAATTGGACACTATTAGAATAATTAGACACTACTAGAGCAATTGGACACTATTGGAATAATTGGGAAATACTAGAACAATTAGGCACAACAGGAAAAATAATGTAATATTGGAACAGGGATTCTCTTCGAATGACTTACATTCGAAGACTGTTGCAATTCATAAATCTCTCAATTGTAGAAAAAAAAAGTATTGCAACTAGAATTTATAGTAGCTACTAGCATAAGAAAGAGATGCAATTGATGATGAACATAGTTGTGCATAATTGAAGTGTTTAAATTCTTAACTTATTTGCTTAATTGAACTCTGTTTCTTGAAATATATTTTCTATGATATGTTAATGTATTTTTTTTAGATATTGTGATTTTCATATTGCTTATGCAATATTTATCTCGACAACATATTAACAAAAGGTACTACTAAGTTTTGTTGAATTATGACAATTTTTTTTGTTTTGTATCACCAAGGTGAGTATATTATTTAATCAAACTTGGATTTGTGGTTGTATGTGGTGTGAAATGTTGGGTGTGAAGTGTGTATTGTTGATGATGTATGTTAACTATGCAGGCTATGTATATTGATCTCTTCATAATATGCACTATCCAAGTTTGCTATATGTATGCCTCTCCATATTTATGCATTATTAATAAAATCTTTATTGTTAAAATGGTAAGTTTTGGAAAAACTAGAAACCATTTTTTTTGGTACAAATATTTGTTCTTTGAACCATCATAATCAATCCTAGCTAAGTTATATGGATCAAGTTGAGTTCATTGCTATTTGAGCTTCGATTGCTAACTAGTTGCATCATTGTTATTGATACTTAATTCCTGACATCAAAGTGAGGTTGGTTAATTATATTTATTAGTATTTTTTATTTGATTACATATTAGTTTAGTTGAATCTTTTGTATGTAATAAACTCATTTATGTGGGATGGAAAAGATAGACTCAAAATCAACTACTCAATCTGGAAGATGAAATTATTGGCCTTTTTATGGTTAATATTCTTATCTACTCTTCAAATTTATTATCTCTTCTCTCAATTTTTTTTCTAAGGAACTATGCATATATTTTATCTCTATTTTCAAGCACATCTCCCTATTGGTCAGCCTCCAATTTCATATATTTTTAAATATTGAAAATTTTTACCAAGTCACATTTTTTTCTCGTCAAAAAAAAAATTGAATTAAAGTGATGATTCTTTATTATGTTTTTCTTCGCTTGTGTCTATCATGTTTGGTTCAAATAAGGGTGACACTTCTTGTCCAACTTTGATTGATTCTTCCCCTTCAAAAACTATATTTTTCTTCTTGTCTCATTCAAGCTCTCTTTTCACAAGTGCCAATATTATGAGTGATATCTGTAGGCATCATTCAACTCTATCTTTATTCATCTGGGCTCTCTTGGTTCTGCATAGCATTATTATCAATGAGGGGTAGATTATTTGGCTATATAATTCACTCTCTTAAAAATTGAGGAAGGACTTCTCCAAAATCTTTTCCACATGAATTTTGTATCCTTTCACTAGGGTAAAAAGTAAGATTGCCCTATATTGCATGATGGTAGAAAGATGAAGAGTTGGCTACAAAATAATGCATAGAGAGTATAACTAAACTTTGCTTTATTTTATGAGTTCTCTCCTTACTAAGTGTCTATATGTACTTTTGATGAATCTTTCTATGTCCCTCTCTCATTCATCAATATCTTTATGATTTTCTTGTAGTCTTTTGTATCTTTAAGAAATTTAATGTTGTACTATCTATAGTACCTTGTAATATAAATACTTTGTTGATGACTCTCTATTAAAGCGCACTCAAACTCATAGTATATAGCACATCTTGTCTTGTATGTCTTTTAAGTTGGAGTAAAACTCTTATAATTCTTGAATTCCTCCATTCCATATGCATGCATAGTTGATCCTAATTATCCTTTCTATCAATAGTTGGAAAGGTGGAATGAGCTCGCTAAACCCTCGCTCTTCTATAAAACTCTTATTGACCAATATAGAACTCGTCCATCTCCTCAACCATCAGTAAGAAAAATTAGTTCTAGGGTCATGACACTAGAAGAAGCCTTGGTGGTAGATTACTTTGATGCTTGCCTTGGCCTTGCAATTTGTCTTAGTTTCCTATGATCTTTCTTTTGGCCGATCACTTTGCCTTAGTTTCATTTATTCTTGCCTCCAGCTTTGAAATTAAAGGTTCTTTTTCTATGGTAGCTCAAATCTTCAAAAATAAAGTTGCTATCAATTTCATTAAAGTGGAGAAAAAAACATATTGTAAAAATTTGGGCTAGAACTTTATATAGGATTAATGATAATTCATGGCTAAAAAAGTTGTCATGACTTTTTGCATGGTCGTGACTTTTTTAAAAAAATGGAAAGTTATGGCTATGTTTGAGTACCATAACTTTGTTTGTCTTATGAAAAAGTTGCAGCAAGATTTGAGTACCATGACTTCTATTTGGGTGTCTATGGTGCACAAGTGTTTGAGTGTGCATATATATGAAAAAAAATTATTACATCACACAGCAAAAAAAGTAAATCCTTGAGTTACTACTCAAGTAGTACTATATTTAACAACCATAGCTATACCATTATTGGATCACCAATTATGTTAGTCATTTTAGTAGTTCAAGCAAGCTTCTCAATATAGTATTTCTCTGTTGCTTGTCTTTCCATTTTTTTTTTCAACATCCAGTTATTTTTAAGAGTCTCTTCTTTGGGATATTCGTTCATGGATGCAGTGACTTAGTGAAAATTTACAGCATCATTGCCTATGATCTCTTTTGATAAGGTCATGATTTGTTGCGAAGTTGAGATTTTATGAATTTCTTTTTGGATCATATTTATTGTGGGAAAAAGTCATATTTAATTTTTAAAGCTTCTTTTTTTTCATTATTGTGATTTTGTCTTCTACCACAACTTTCTTCATTGTCGCGCAAGTAAAGGCGCAACTTTTATAAAAGTCATTATTTTCATTATTATAACTACCAATTCTTCATCTTCCTTTGGATGTTCCATGATTATTATCTCTACCTTATCTTTTTTTCCAACAAATCAACTATCATCATTGGATTTTCCTTTGCTTGTAGATTTTTTTTTTTTTGCAATCTCCAAGATTCCTTCTATAATTTATGTGTGTTTATGGATTGAAAATTTTGTCAATTCAACCTCTTCCTTTGGATATATTGAATAGTTTGGCTTTGTTTCTTCAAAAGTCATGACTTTGAATAATTTTGCGACTTCATAGTAGTCTTATTTTTTATTATTACTTGTGATATTTTATTCACTCCAGTGCTTTTAGTTAATTTGTCATTTATATCTTCTCTGAGCCAATAATCTTCCATAAAGTCTTTTTTTCTGAAATCTATGTTCAATCTCATGGTAGCTATTTATTTGCTAGTAATCTTTTTTATCATCATCATCATCTAACATCTAGAATCTATAGGCTCTTTTAGAGATTAAGCTTGACTTGCTCTTCACCCATATAATGTATGAATTCTACCTCCTTAACATTTATCATTGCATGTCTATTAACTAAAAACAATCATCCAAAGATCAATGGAGTATACTAATGTTCCTCTATGTCCAACACAATAACATCCACACAAAATATAAATTTATCAAATTTCACTAATACATCTTCAATATTGTATCAGAAATTTGATAGATCTATTATGGATAAGTTTTACCAAGATTCAACCTCCACATTATGGATAATAACATCAAATTAACACTTGATCCAAAGATACATAGTACCTTTTAGAAAGTGTACTCCCTAATAAAACATAGAATCATTAAATTCATTGGATCTTTCAGCATTCTTAGGAGCTTATGTTGAATGATGATCATTTACTTTTTAGTCATATTTATTATTCCATATATTTCCAACTTCCTCTTTTTACTCATAACATCCTTAATGAACTTCATGTAATTAGGCATTTGAGATAAAGTTTTGATGAATGGGATATTAATGTCTAACTTTTTTTAATATTGAGCAATCTCTCAAATTATTCATCTAGCTTCTCCTTTCAAAAGTATTGTGGAAAAGGATTGTTAGGTGAGTTAATTTATTTACTATTTGCATAGTCATTCTCTAGCACATCATTCTGTTTATTACTTTTAGAAATTTGCATCTCGTCATCCTTCTCCACTTCTTCATATGTCATGGATGGGGGTGTGAGTTGGGCAGAAGATTTTATGGGTACCAAAACTTTGAAAAATATAATGACATCAAAAATTATCAAAGTGATGGGCTTTGTGACTCTGGAAAAAGGCACAACTTCATTAGTTATAATTTAATGCTTTATTTCATCATTCCTGTTGTCCTTCAACTCAAATTTTTGCTCTTCTAACTCTTTCCTACTTTTGAGAGTAATGCACAAGCCCCTCTTTGAATTTACTTCAACATCACTTAGTAATCCATTTACATTCTTCTCCTTCATTGATATTGATAGTTGTCCAAATTTATTATGTATAATCTTTATTGCCACATTCAAATCCATTTTATATGATTCTCCTCTAGATCATTACTCTTCATTGTCTCATTGACCAAGAAAAGAATGTTATCTACCAATAATAGGTTTTCTACTTCCTTTGAGTGGTTATGATTAGAGCTCAAGGCTCTTTGCTTTTAGTATCCCATTTAGCTATTCCCAAAATTTTTCCATAATTGCTACATGTTTTGTTGTACATTCTTGTGACTTTCATATAAAAAACTTTTGTGATTTCTCAAATTTAGAAAGTAGCATGTGGGGGTGTTGTTGTTGTTAGGTTTGAATACATATCTTTTGTTCTACAAAATTTTTGCTTCCTATACTTAATAAACATGGTTGAAATCTATCCTTTCATGTTGTTGCTCATTTGTCATATTTCTCATATTTCTCTTATACTTGCTCTATGTGTCATATGGGGCTACAAATATATTGAAGAAAGCATTTATTTTGGGCTCTACTGCTATTAATTTATTTGACTTAAATACTCTATCTTGATTTCTTCCAATTGCTTGATAATTTAGAGTTTTGTAGTTAATATTTGCTAGCTCATCAAATAAGAAATATGCTTTCCCATACAACTTGTTCATGATGAAATCACTTGAGACCGCAATGATCGTGCACCTCATCATATAATTTAGCATATTGTAGAATGTTTCAGCTGGAAATTAAAATTTAAATTTATGTTGTGGTCATCTTCTCAAAAGTTCTTTGAAGCGATCTTAGTTAAGAGATTATTTGTTGGATTTAACTTATTATAAAGTCATATCGTGCACCTCATCAAATAATTATCATATAAAGTCTCTTACTCTTTTTGTTGGATTTAACTTATTTTTGTCCTTAGTTAAGAGATTATTTGAGGTGGAAAGAACTTAGTGATGAAGGCTTGCACAAGTTTATCCCAATGATCAATTGTTCCTCTAGAAAAGCACTATAACTAGCTCTGGACCATGTCTCTTAAAGAAAATGAGAAAAGTCTCATTCATATAGTTTCAAAGCTAACTTTATTCTTTCTTACCATATTGCACAACTCTAAGAAAGTTTCAACATGACTTTAGATCTTCTAAAAATTTTCCACCATATTAATGTTGTTGCACCATGGCTATCAAACTAGACTTTATCTAAAAGTTATTTGGTTGTTTGAGTTGCATTCAAATCTTATAGTAATTATCCATCATAGTGCTAGTAATAGTGTTCTAGGCCTATCGAATGGACATGGTATTTTGACTATTTGTGATAATTAATTATTATGATGATTTGCATGTTTATTATATATAATGTCGTAGAATAATATTATTAATTATTCTAAATGCCCCTAATTGGTTATTATTATGGGAATAACATTGAATTAAGATTACTATAAAGTTTGATTGATATTCATGGGATGGATATGTGTATAAGATACAAATCAAATTTATATATATTTGTTGAGAACAAATATTGGACAGACCCATCTTGAGATTAATACATGGATCAAAGTTATAAGTTAATCTCTAATAATTATGTCATTAAATCTTTTGACTTGAGATCGCAATAGTTTTCAACATAAGAAATATTATGTTTTGATATAATCAATGTTGTCTTTAATTGGATGAATATAAATGTTATACTTGAAAATAATAAGAATTATGTAGTGAGATATGAGTGATTAAGATGGAATTTATCCCTCTTATTATAAGTGAGATATCTCTGGGTCCCCTCGACAATCAAGACTAAGAAATGTATGGTCGTGCTCAAATTAATTGATGGAGAACAATATCATTTGTTTAGTTAGTCAAATTAGGTTTCAAGAAATCAAAGATAGAACTTAATCAGGTTGACTTTGTCCATGCCTTATATTCTATCAAAATATCATGAGAAAAAAGGATTATGTCATTAGCTATATTAAGGTTATATCAGATCATGAGCTTTTCATTTAATTTTGGTAGTCATAATGTCTTGCTAGAGGCCACTTATGACTTGTTAGATCAAAATGTGATTTAGGCTTACTACCAATATTAATTGAAACTATAGGGTCACACATTAAGAATGAATAATAATGATTAAGGGTTTTCACTCTCTATAGTAATTTAAAATGATGAGATTCTTTTAAATTACAAATAACAATTAGTTATTATTTAAATTCGAATTTAATTTTGACAAAGTTTAAATTCGAGAATAAAATAAATAAATAATTTGTTATATTTTCTTATTGGATAAGAAAATAATCTATAAAGTTTTTTTTAAAAATGTTTTAGATATTTAATAATATATATATATATATGTTTCCTTATCTAATATGGATTTGAATTTAAATAATTATTATTTAAAAAAGTTTTAAATAAAATTTGTATTTGAATTTAAATTGATATTATTTAAAAAAGTCTTAAATAAAATTGGAATAAAATTACTGTTTTATCATCAGGGTTCTAAAATTTTTAGTTTATTTTTTTATTATAAAATTACTGTTTTACCCATTTTTTTTCTAGAAACCAATCATGTTATTTATTTCTTCATTTTTTTTTCAGAATTTCACATTCTCTTCTTCTTAAAGAATTTCATCACGAAATTCAGACAAATACAACTTTACAATTATAAACATATCCTAAAGTTAAATAATTATTAAATTACTAAAACACATACCTTCATTTTTAAATAAAAAATGATAAGCAACATGCATCGTGCCTTCATGTTCCTATGTTACTTCTTCTATTGCTTGATGCTATCATATTACTTTTTCTAGTCTCATAGTTTTGTATCACAGAACTTGGTCTCACCTATTAATGATACACACTACATTTCTTTAAACATTCCATCTCCATCAATACCGAGTTCGCCCTAATCCATTATATGAGTTGGATCAGAAATATATTTCCCAAGCATAGAGACGTGAAATATCTCGTGAACACTAGATAAATATGATGGTAATGCCAATCGATAAGCCACCAAATCAACCTTCTTGAGTATTTCAAAAGGCACATATATCTTGGCGATAACTTTCCATGCTTGCCAAATCATATTACTCCCCTTCTTGGTATCACTTTCAAGAAAAGATGAGCTCCCACCTCAAATTCTAGAAGTCGCATCCATCTATCAGCATACCTTTTATGATAATTTTGAGCTATAAAAAGATGTTGTCATATCAAATCTACTTTCTTTGAGGTATCTTTAATCACATATTGACCCATGATGGAGATCGACATGGTCTTCCATACAATGCTTCATATGGTGCCATTTGGATACTTGCATGATAACTATTATTATAGGAAAACTCAACTAAAGGTAGATGTTCTTCCTAGTTACCCTTTAAATCATGACAATATACTCGCAACACATCTTCCAAAACTTGTATAGTTCTTTCTAACTGATCATCTGTTTGTAGATGAAAAGCAGTGCTCATTATCAACTATATTCCCATTGCTTTCTAGAAACTCTTACAAAAATAAGCCATAAATCTGGGATCTCTGTCCGATACAATAGATATTGGCACTCCATGTAATTGGACACTTCTTGTATGTATAACCTGCATAATTCCTCACATGTGAAGGTCATTCACATTGCTAGAAATTGTGCGGACTTTGTAAGCCGGTCCATAATTACCCACACAGCATCATATTTTCATGATATTCGTGGCAAGTGAGTCACAAAATACATCGTGATATGCTCTCATTTCCACTCTGCTATCTCCAAAGGTTGGAGTAATCTACTAGCCTCGGATGCTCAGCCTTTATCTACCGACACATGAGGCATGGTTGAACAAAATCCCCAATGTATCTTTTCATCTCATTCCAGTAATACTGGTGATGAAGATCATTATATATCTTTATGCCACCCGGGTGTACTGTAAAATGAGAACAGTGAAATTCTCTAAGAATCTCCTCTTCTGGGGAACCACGATCCATCCCCTAAACTGAAGACTACTATCCATATGAACAACCCAACCTTCATCATATGTACCCCCGTCTTTACTCGGTTCTTTATAGATAATATTTATGCATCTTGTTTTTGCATCTCAATCACCTTATTTAATAGCGAAGGTATAGCTACTAAACTCACGATAAACACTCTGCCTTTGACTGATATATTGTAAGTTGAATCATCCCACAGTTTCAAGCATATCTCATTCCAGCAAAGCTATTCTAGTTAGTGCACCTCGTGACTTCTGACTAAGTGCATCAACCACTACATTTGCCTTACCTAGATGCTAATACAAAGTAAAATCATAATCTTCTAGATACTCCATTTATCGACGCTATCTCATTTCAATGCCTCATTATGTAAAGATATATTTTGGACTTTTATAGTCTGAATATATCTCAAATTGCTCCCCATACAAATAGTGGTGCCATATTTTTAAAGCAAAGATTATAGTCATCAACTCTATATCATGTGTTGGGTAATTCCTCTCATGATTCTTTAACTACCTTAAACCATAAGCTACAACTCTCTCGGATTGAATCAGAACACATCTCAATCCATCTTTCGAGATATCACAATACACTATATATTTCTGTCCCCTATCCAGAACTATCAGAATAGAAGCTGAATTTAGTCTCATTTTCAATTCTAAATTTACATTTTTACATGAACCAGTCCACTCATACTTGACTTCCTTCCTGGTCAATTTAGTCATTGAAGCAGCTAATTGGGAAAAATTCTTAATAAATCTTCTGTGATACCCAGCCAATCCTAAAAAACTACATATTTCAAAAACTGACTTTGGCATCTCCCAACTCATGCCTACCCTAACTTTTTCAAGGTCCACTAAGACACCAGTAGCTAATACTATATGTCCCAAGAATATTATTTCTGTCAACCTAAAATCATATTTACCAAACTTGGCATATAACTTATGTTCTCTCAAAGTTTAGAGAACAATATTTAAATGATCTTATGCTCTCCTTTGGACTGAGAATAGATCAAAATGTCATTTACAAAAATCATAACAAAATAATCAAAATATGGCTGAAATATTCTATGCATGAGATCCATGAATATTGTTGGTGTATTCGTTAGTCCAAAATGCATTATTATAAACTCAAAATGCCCATATCGTGTTCTAAATGTTGTCTTAGGGATGTCAGCCTCTCTAACTCATAACTAGTGATATCTAGTATGAAGATCTATTTTAGAAATGACTTGTGTCTCTTTTAACTGGTCAAATAAATCATCAATCCTTGGTAATAGATATTGATTCTTTATCAAAACCCTATTCAACTATCAATAATTAATGCACAGTCAAAGAGTTTTATTCTTCTTCTTTGCAAATAAAACCGGAGCACCCCAAGGTGAAGTGCTGGGTCTAATGAAACCCTTGTCCAACAAATCTTGTATATGTAACTTGAGTTCTTGTAATTCAATCGATGTCATCCTATGTGGAGTTGTAGAAATGAGTGATTTACCAGGAAATAACTCAATGCAAAAATCCACATTCTGTGTGGGGTAATACTGGTAATTCATCAGGAAAAATATCCTCGTATGCACAAAGTATCCAAGGAAGATTCATATTCAATGTCTCTTCTTCTAGGGTGAGACATGCTAGCCAACCCTTAAGTTGTCCATGCCATTTAGAATCATATATAGTCTAGGGTAAAGCATCATGCTTATCCCTCTAAAATACAATACATTTATCATTTGTTGTGTAGATAATAATTATTCTACGATCACAATCAATAACGACTCGATGTGTTGTTTACCAATCTATGCCTAGAATTACATCAAAATCCGATATGTTCATGACTCTAAGGTCTACCAAAAGTAGAATCTCTGAGATTTCTAACTCATAATCTTGACATATCTGATGAATTTTTACTTTAGTCCCCAAAGGAGAAGTCACGCATATACAATGTCTCATCTAAGTTTTTCTCAATTTGTCATAACTAATTCTCTACTGTCATTGTGCCCCTTCCTCCCATAAATGTTGGTGGATGATGTGCCTTGATTTTTTGGAGATAACATGATCCTTTTTGACCTCTGGCTACACTAGTTTGTGAAACTCTCACAACAGTGACACCCATAGCCTTTATGAGAGCCTATTGATCAAAGAAGGCTGGGGGTTGATCCTTATTTCATGAACATCTCATGTGTTCTCATTCTCTACTTGTCATCTATATGAGTCAAATAATAATATAAGAATCACAGTCATTCCCTATTATTAGTGCACATGCTAACTAATAATAAACTTTTTATTTTGGAAATATCATTTCATTTTATGAACCGATATGGTTATATTTCTTTACCCTAGTGTTCCTCTTTTCCTGAGTATTATATATTTATATATCTAAATATTCCAACCACCATATGAAACTTGTAGAAATTTCTAAGTTATAGGTCATCGTACACCTAACCTCTAATACCAAGCTGTGACACCTCATCCACTAGGGGGTCCCATTTTATCCCATCACACAATACAATGTGTAATAAAATAAAATATTCACAAATGTAGCGTACACTTTTTGTTCCTTTTATTTGCTCAGTGGAATTAAAAACACATAATACATTATTTAAGCCACAACCAGCTTTTTTTATAAGTACGATCCCGCATGTGGATATGTCATCTGCCTTGGACCTGTACCTAAAAGGGGTCCCGCAAAGGAGTGAGCAAAGCTCAGTAGAGATAAAATTTTACAGAGTTATTTCTTCTATAAGTGCACGTAAAACATCATGCATATATATCAACACTCATTCAAGTACAATATTTATATGAATGTAATTATGGATAATATATTTATATGCCCATATTTCTGAGTCTCATCGACTCTCTCATACATGTTGAAGCCAAGTGTAACATATTATATTTATATATATGCATGTATATATGTGTATATATATATATAGAAATATTTATTTTTTGGAACTATTCCAAAAAATATGGACCTCCTCCAAAAAACATACTAGATATATCTCCAAACAAAATATGATATACTTGGATTTAGTCCAAGAAATATGGACCTCATCCGAAAAACATATTGGATATTTCTCCGACAAAATATTTTTTTTCCTTGGATATTTTCCAAAAACTACCGCGTAACTTAGTCTGGACATTGTCCTAATTCGAGTTCACAAATTTACAATAGTCATGCTCCAAAAAAAATACCACGCAACTCAGTTTGGACGTTGTCCCAATTTGAGTTTGTCAAATTCAATCCATATACCTTTGTGTGTGTGTGTGTGTGTGTGTGTGTGTGTGTGTGTGTGTATCATGCACTCACCTATGTATATTGAATATTCTTATGTATATAAAATACAATTATGTCATTTATGATTAAACGACGTTTCAGACACAGCTATAACAATCCAAACTCAATTCACCTGTATTAAATTATACATAATGAAATACAAAGTTTTTACCAATTAACCATTTTTAATGATATTTCTAACAATTCGAATTGAAATATAAAATATGATCATTTATGAAATTTAAATAGAAAGAAACTCCGATAAGTGAAAATTACTACATCCTGAAAAATTTCATAGAAACTTTATAAATTTGATGTCAAACTGAAGATCTCGTCGTTTAGAGTAACTTTAGTTTTTGGACTATTCTATTCCGACTCTAGAATAATTTGTTATGATCAAAAGAAAATCAACGAATCATTTATATATTTTTTTCTATGCACAGTGACTCTCCCTCCCTCCCTCCTAGAGTTTTATTTTTTTCTTTCCCTGTCAGGCTTCATTTTTATTTATTTATTTTTTGTTAGATGCCTAGACTGCACATGTGTAGCCATGTGCTGACGTCATGGCGTAGTCTTTTCGTTTATGTGTGTGTTTTTTAATTAATTAATTTATTTATTTTAAAAATTATTTAAATAAATAAATAAAAACTAAATTTTGACTTCCTCATAATTTGACGAAATTTGTCACTGTAGCTTTATTTTTCAAGATAAATTCAATAACAAAATTCATTTTATCATCAGGGTTCTAAAATTTTCAGTTTATTTTTCTTATCATAAAATTACTATTTTACCCATTTTTTTCCAGAAACAAATCATATTATTTATTTCATTTTTGTTTCAAGATTTCACATTAGCATTTAGTCTTTCATCCTATGCTTGCTTATGCAACCA
Organism: Sapria himalayana; assembly: GCA_029783825.1. Classification (NCBI taxonomy): domain Eukaryota; kingdom Viridiplantae; phylum Streptophyta; class Magnoliopsida; order Malpighiales; family Rafflesiaceae; genus Sapria; species Sapria himalayana. The sequence goes on along the minus strand of JAREIK010001073.1, from coordinate 1,137,318 downwards.
ATATGAAGTATGAATTGTATTAAAATTTAGTAGTTGCATCATAGCATGCTTGTTGTGTGGAGTAGAGGTGTCAACTGAGCATGATAGCTCAAGTAAGACACGAGGCATGACACAATTCAAGTGTGCCTAGCACACCATGACCTAGTTCAAGTCATGCTTGGACTGGCCTTGAGCCAAGCTAAGCCAAAGTTCTTGGTAAGAGAGGTGTGACAAGGAAAGGCTCGATGGCCCATGTGGGCTAGTTTTAGCCTGACTTGCTAAATAGGCTAGTCTAATCCTAACCTAGAAAACCTTAGACCAAATCTAGGATAGCCTAGACTAAACTTAGACAAGCCTAGAATGGACTAGACTGGGCTAGCTATGCCTACTAGGCTTGGCATGACCCAATAAAACTCTGCATGACCCAGCATGACTCAAGCAATAAACATGTCAATAGGCCATGCTGGGTTACCCATTTTTAGAGTCATATTGGCATGGCATGACTCATGATAAAAATAATGTCATGCTAGGCAAATTATTGTGATTAGGGCAGATTTAAAAAATAGCTTATGTTGTGAATCTAGATTATATATCAATCTTTCTATAATAAAAAGTCACTATACTAGTAATGACCTCAACTTGAGTCTAATGTCTTTATAACTCAAAGTCACAATGTTTTGAAGTGATCATGATTTCATGTGTTTGTCATCTTATTCTTCATAAAGGGCTTTAGTACTAGAAAATATACATGACATAATGAAGGGCATCTCATATTATTATATGGCCATGATGTTGTGAACTAGTTATGATAATGACATTAGTATTACTTAAATATTATATAATAGCTATGTTGAGAAATAGCTATATCACTGAAAATGTCTCTCTTGTTTATGTGGATGTGGCACTAGGAAATAGGCATGGCCACGTTAATTAATTTCTATTTTTTATAGTTGGTAATTTTTTCTGGTAATTTTTTCTGGTAGTTTAGTTTTTATTTTGTAACTTTGTTTGGTATTTTGTTGTTTTTTCACATTAAATTTGTAATGCCAAAGGTTGGAGTTATTTTTTTCCACGTTAATTAATTCCTACGGCTAACATTTTTTTTTGGTATTTTACTTTTTATATTTGTGACTTTTTGTGGGTCTTAGTCCCTCGAGAATTGATATTAAATCGATTCATGTGAATTGATTCACGATTCAGTGATTTAGTCTTTGATTCATGTATATTTTTGATTTTTTTAAAGAGTCAAATTGTTTACCTCCTGAATCGTAAATCAAATTATGAATCATACGATTTTGATAATAGTAGGCATGACATAAAAATCACAATTCATATGTCTCAAGTGTTTGTGATGTTGTGAGTGGCCACGATGCTAACCTTCACTTTTTTCATATATCATGTTGCTATGGCTATGAAAAAATGTCGTGACACTTGCAATTAGTTTATACAGAAAAGTCATGACTTTGTTTTCTTTAAAGGATAATAGTCATAGCCTTAGAGAATGACCATACTCGAGTAATATCCTCTAATATTTAGTATCCCAAAAGTAATAGAGCTAAATAATTTATGTAGCTTTGGTATGAGTAGTTTTGGTTGTATAATTTTCTATAGCTTAAAAATTATGATTTTTGTAAAAAATTTACAACTCTAACTTGAGATTATTAAGCTATATTAAAGGTAAAATTATTGCGCTTGAATTGGCCGCTACCCTTAATATTAGTGGGTACCTAGTTGCTATAATGTAGAATTAATATAATAGTCATTTGAATGTTATGATATAAGTATGATTATGACTCTATAATAATATCACAGCTACAAAGAATATATCACACAATAGAAGAATTGTTTTAATGAGTTTGTATTGTCATGGTGTACAAATATATCAATTTCATGACTATTTATCAATACTTGCCAAAACTTCAAAGTCATGGAAATAATCCATACATTCTTTTTTTTTATGCCTACACATCATCAAAAATCACCAAAATACATATGAATATTCAATATTTAAAACAAGGAAGATATTATTTTATCTATTTAATGAGGCATAAGTCTAAATTATTGTAAAAGTTCAAGTTATTTAATAATGAAGTACATAATCAATTTGGAAAGAATATCTTAGTACTTTTACTTGATCAAGGTGGTAAATATTTAAGTTAAGAGTTCATCGGTCATCTTAAGAATTGTGGGATGGTCTAACAACTTACTTCTCCTAGAACACCACAATGGAATTGCATATCTAAAAGGACAAATTGAATCTTATTAGATATAGTTTGATTTATGATTAGTCAAATATGTCTTCCAATATCTTTCTAGCAATATGCATTAAAGACTACTATGTTCTTATTAAATAAAATTCCATTGAAAGTTATTGAGAAGATATAATATGAGATGTAGACATAAAAGCATCCAAACTTTCAATAAGCAAGCACCGAAAATGATATTTATACCTTGCAAAATGCCTAGTCTTGGTTAAAAAAATATTTTTCAATAAAATACTTAGACCTAGGATACTCAACCCTGGTTAAAGTGTGTACATAGTTAAAGTATCATGACCTATAGTAGTTTTGACATGTTTGGTTTGATTTGTTAAATTTAATAGGATTTAAAGTACTTTAAAATCCCATGTGAGGGTTTTTTTGAGTTTTTAATAGAGGACCTTTATAAATTTATTAAATTACTCACAATGTATATGTAAAAATAAATGGGAGTGTATTTATTAAAATGTTGACTCAAAATAAAAGAATTTATATTGAAAAAAAAATTAAGAAAAATATATACTATAAATAGTATTGCTTGTGATTGACTATATGTTTGTGCAAAACTATAGATAAGTTAAAAATAATTTATTCCCTTCCCATTTTTCATGTTGGTTTCATTTTCTAAAATGCCCATAACCTTAAAAATTTAGTGGAAGCATGCAAAAAAAAAAGATCTCTCACATCTACCCATTTAAATGGATTGAATTCTAGAGAACATCATGAATAAACATAAAACATTAAGTTAAAATATTCAAATACAAAAGAAAGGTTATTTATACAAAATAGCCCTTATGGCCAATTAAATAACATATTTCCAAAAAATATATCATTTAAATGCTCCACCAAAACTCTCACATAGATCTGCAAACTTCAGAAATGGTTTTTGGCCATCAACATATCCTCAACTTGAGGAAAATAAGGGTGAGCAATTAATGGCCAATAAAAAAATCTTAAGAAAATATGGAAAAATTCATGATTTACCTCCATAGTCATATATGTTTTTCAATATATAATTTAAGAGTCTAAGAATAAATTTTGTAACATCTATATATATATATTTATAAATATACATGGCTACACAAATTCATAAAACCATAATGTGTATGTGTGAATTCTCAAAATATGTATTCTTCAAACCTCATCTCATTTTCACAAATATACATAATTTATGCATATAAAGGCTTCACCATGTCACAATTAGACATATCGAGAAAAAAAGTAACCTACTTGCTCTAGCCTAGCTACTTTCCCCCGTTATGAAACACACATACCCACTCTCATGATATGAAGACTTGAGAGAGAATTACTAATTTCCAGCCCAAGTAACTATCACCTCCACATAGCAAAACTTCATCAGGGGTGTACTAGGGGGTTTAGAGTCATTCTCTTAAGGGCATATCTAATTCCTTCCTTTATGGATATTCTTGCAATTATAGTCTTACATATCCTTGCTAGAACTAATAGTTTCCTCAAAATCTTATATCCAAAATATTCATTTTTTTTCAAAATTATTTAAATTTCATTCAAAATATCATATAGCATCAAATTATTTCTCATAGGATTTCACACATACATATATGTATAATCTCATTTTAAAAGTATCCAAACAATTCAATAACCATGATTTTTTCCACCATTGACACTTAACTAAACAATTATTTTTTTCCTATTTTTTAGAAAAATAATTTTCTCTAAACAAACACATGGGTAAATGAGTTTCTAAATTTATCAAAAAATCATATTTTTATGTCAAATTTATGAGTTTCCATAGATTAATCATATATCTTAGTTAAATGATTTAATTTTCATGAAAATTAATATCAAATAATCCAAAACAAAATGTTTATAATCACGTATATAAAACAACACATCAGGGGGTAAGTATGTGTAAACTAACAATAAAAAATATGAAAATTTACATGAGTTTCTATAGATTTTCTATCTTAACCAAACTTTTCCAAGACGTAAGCCTCAAAACCTAGCTTTAATATTTAAATCCGAGATCTATAAGCACAATTCAAAGTCAAAACAAAAACAACAAAAAATATGGTTGGGAATTTATACAATTTAAAGCTAAACTTAGAAAATCAAGCAAGAAAAATGAAAATACATTAACTAACCTCAAATCTAAAATTCCTTTATGAGATTATAATCATTTCTTTAATATTTTTGATTGAAACAAGGAGTTTATTGAGCTTAATTACTTCATAAAATAAATTTAATAACTTCATAGAATGAATTTAATCACTTCATAGAATGAACTTAAATCAAAAATCATGAAAATTTGTATTTTATTTCAGTGATTTTGGTGAATAATTGAGGAAGAATCAAAAAAATTTGAGAAAGAAAATGAGAAGCAAAAGATAAGTCATAAAATGGAGAGATAAATGAAATAAATGAAAAATATATATCTCATTTAAAAGTAAAATGACCAAATTGTTATTTGGGTTTAAATTGGTATACATTTTTCTCAAATTTTAAATTTTGAAAATTTAGAATCATTCATCTCCATTTTCCAATACTAAATTATTTTTAACATAAAATTAACTTTTAACAACCCTTTCTCTATTTAATAAGCTATATCAATTCAAAATAATGAATTAAAAAAATTATTTTTATTTCTAGGCCTCACACACAGTTCTAGAGAGATTTAGCATACAAGTTTCCTAGAGAGTTTCTTACCAATATATTATGGCATTAATTTCAATATGTCTCAATGTCCTACCATAAAGGATGAGAAAGCATGAAAGATAAAATTTTCTTTGTTTGGCTATTGGTTCTATCATGTATGTCATGCTTTATACCAGAACTGATGTACCCAACACCTTTAGCACGACAAGTTGATTATAGCAAGATCCAGCTGAATGTCTCTTCATAACTATCAATAATATCTTTAAGTACTTGAGTAGAACAAAAGATATTTTTATGATCTATGGTGGACAAGAAAACAAACTAGTTATTAGTAGTTATATCGACGCTACTTTTCAATCTAACTTGGCTTACTTTAAATAGCAATTTGCTTTTGTGCTTTATTTTAATGGAGGTGCTATAAGCTAGAGAAATTCCAAGCAAAACACCATAATCAATTCTCTTGTAAGGCTCAATATATATCTACTTTGATGCAGCTAAGGAGATAGTTTGGATCAAGAAGTTTATTTATGAACTAGTATTATTCTTAACAATACAAACTTATTTGACCTCTATTGTGATGATAATAGAGTTATTACTCAAGCCAAAGACCCAAGTCAAATCAATGATCCAAACATGTACTCATGTAATACTACATCGTTCATGAGATCATTGAGAGAGAAGAAGTCAAGATATATAAAGTTTATATTTATGACATTATTGCTGATCATTTGACAAAATCTCTTCCATAGTCAAAGCCTAATAGACATATTATATCATTAGGCATTCAATCTATGTTTGATTGGGCATAGGGAAAGTAGAAGATTGTTGGTGGTATGCTTTGACCAGTAGTATATACATTGTCATTGTACAATTATATTTAATATATGAGATATTAATTATTTTATCTTTCTATTCAAATTGTGTTTTAGCTTGATAAATGAGATTCTTAAATAGTTAGTTTTGTTTTATGTTATCAGTATGTGACTTGATAGCAAACTTTAAACATAAAAATATTATTTTAAATAGTCCACAGTAACTTATTATTAGGAGAATAATAGTGACGTAAGATTGTTATTTTTTCTAAAAGATGATCATTATTAGAATATATATAAATGTTAAGAACATGATATTGAATTGAGATGTCATGCAAAATATTATTTGGATTATATCGTCATAATTCCCACTACAATAGTGATATTTGAGTCCTTCGACATAAAATGAATTTTCTATGGATTCCCATATCAGGAGTTTCATAACTTGATATGGCTCAATATTATTCTTTACAGGATGGTAATATAGGTTGTGGTAGGGCATGCAGTAAATTATATAGAGGGATTTAAGTGATGCTGAAGTAATTTGTGTCTATTGGCCACTTGATAAGTAAAACTAAGAAATATATGGTTATGCTTAAACGAGATTGATAAGATTTATCAATATCATTTATTTAGTGAGTCCACTTGAGAATTAAAGAATAATAAAATTGTATAAAGATGGCATATTCCATGCTCTATGCTTAATCGTACATCATATCACAAATGATTGATATCATACTATAATAAGATTTTTTGAGTTATCAAATTTACTTAATTTGTGTAGTTATTATGTCTTATTAGAGAATAATTAAGATTTTAAATCTTACAATATGAATCGTGCATGTTGCCAATATTAAATAAACTTATAGGATCACATACAAGAATGAGTAATAATAAGATATTATAAAAGATCTTTCTTTGCCCATTAACTATCCCGAGTTCAAGTACATTAATAGTTAATTAACTTTGATTTAAATTCATTTAAATTAAAATAAGAATATTTAAAAGGAATATGGTGGCTTTATTTTTAAAAGGAGGATAATACTTTCTTTTCAAAAAAGGGATTGTGATTTCTCTTTTAAAATGGGTAATGATTTTTTTTTTAATTAGAGAGATAACAACTTTTATTAAATGAATGGATCGACACCATTTAAACAAGAAAATGTTTCCTTTAATTAATGAAAAAATGAGCTCTACATATGATATACTTCAAGAGTTAAAGACGCATAATAGAGATAATTTTTCAGCAAGATTTTGAGAGCTTTCTTATCAATTTTTAAAGAAAAAGGGATCAATCCAAATCACGTCGATAGATCTATTAGTTTTGGTGGGACAAAGAATTGCCGCAAAGTACTAGCACATCCATCTTGTTCACTGATAATTTGTGTTTATATCTTTAGATTACGTTTGCATCATACAATGTCTTGGCTTTGATTTACAAGAATTAATTTTTAAATTTCCTTAATAATTAAAGCATCACATTACTTGGATTCTAGTTCATTTTAGCATTTAAAGTTTTTATTTCTTCTAAATTCATGTTTGTTGCAATCTAACAATTGACTAACACTAATCTGTTATAGAGGAACATTTGATTGTTCAACTTATTTTTCCAAAGATTCCTTCAATCACTTAGTATAAGCCAAATAATGCTTCTACGAAATCTCACAGAGATGAAGATATCAAAAGAATTATCTAATTTTTCCTTTCACCTTGATTCTCTAGATAGAGATTTTTCTATAAAGACATGCATATATAGTGCACCTTTAAGGGTTGACATGCACAGAGATATCACATAGTTATCCTTGCTATTCAGAAGTGATGTATTGGTATGTTCAACTTTTGATTTATATCTTTTCATTTTAAATTCTATAGATTTTTAATGATTATTATTTTATTTATATATATATACCAAAAAATAATATCGAAAAATTATACTCCCAAAGCATAATTCTTCTCATTCTTAGATGCTCATATGTTAAAATTTTGGTTAATCAATAAAATGGTAAAATGATTCATTGGCGATTTGCTGCTGAGATAATCTCAATCAATTTTTATAACTAGAGTTGTATTTAATTTTATTATCAGAATACCTAATGATTCTTCACTACTATTTTAATTGTATCATAATATTCAGATACTAAATTGATGATGTAGGAAAGCTTTGATACCCAATATCAAAATCAATTATTTGCTTCATCAACATAAGACTCTAAGATCACCTATGGTTATCAAATATGAAGCTCTAATACTACTTGTTAGCAAAATCCTAGTTGATTCCATAGCCACATAATAATTGAATATAATTGTTCGAAAGCATAAAAAAAGATGTATCTTTACAAAAAACAAAAAAATCAGTTTTTTTTTTCAGTTTTAGAAGTTGTGATTTTTAATAAAAACAAATATGTCTATAATGTTAATTTTATTAATATGTGTTATTAGATTTAAATTTATAAAAACATGAAATTATTTTAAGCAATTGTAATTTGTAATCATGAATTTATATGAAAATTTTAATAGAAAAATATAAGTATATGAATTTATAACAAATTTAAAACAATAAAAGTTTGATAGAAAATTATAATCATGCAATGGTGTTTTAATCAAAAGAACAAAGCGAATAAATACAATTTAATTTGCCCAAGTTAATCAAATCCAACAAAAGCATATTTTTTATTTTTAAAGGAGAATGATAATCTATTACTTCCCAACATAAAATGCAAAAGATATCTATCATACCATTGTTAGCAATTAATTAAGCTTTATTTGATATGTTATTCCCTAAAATTATTGTTATATTTTATGAGTGATGTTTTGATAAATACATAATTACTCTTTTTTATTTAAAAAATGTCGTAGTCTATTCGTAACTCACCTATTTCCATGGTCTTACCTCCTAACATTCATATTGAGATATGCATAATAATAAATATGATTTTTGTTTTCAAATATAAAAAGAAAATAAAACTAAGATAATAAATTAATATTAGGGTGCAACAAAGATGATTCACAAGAACACAAAATTTTCTAACAATGAGTGTGGTAGGAAATATATTTCTTAGCTAAAATCATTAATTTCATTTTGAAGTAACACTTATGAAATAAATTATTGTAATAATAATCTAATTTCAAGCAATATGTAATTAAATTATTATAGTGTAAATAATTACTTTATATGTAATATTTTCTTTTATTAATTATTCTCCACTTTTAAAGATATAAACAATATATTTAATAGTGTTATGAAATATATGAATGAATATTCATTATATTCAATGTACCTATTATGACACATTCATAACTTACATTTTATTCATGAATGCATATTTCCCTATTTAATATAAATATTCAATACATTGACATTATTGATAAATGCATCCTTGTTTTCCTCTGACTTTTTCTACTACCTTTGGTGTTTATCTATTTTCTCTTCTTAAATTTTTTTTCTATTCTTTATATTATATTCTTGCAACACAATATTTTATAATACTTTATCAGCATTAAGACCTACCAATTAAGTAAATAATTTTTGCAATGTAAGTTTTTTTTATTAATCAACTTATACTTCATCTTTTTCTATCAATTTTTTTTTTCTTTTTCTTGGCCTGAAGCTAAATTTCCAACCTAAAAATATTTCTCTACTCCTGAAGTAGCGATGAATATTTTGAAATCCTACTAATTAATCTAAGGACGATTTGTTTATTAAGAATTATGATAAACATTGAAAAGATAAAATTTCATATCCTCGAATTGAGTGAAAATAATTATTTATCATATTTCCTTGACACGGAAATACACCTCCAATGGCAAGATCTTGCTGACGTAATTATAGAAGTCGTAACTTCAAATATAAAAGATAAAGTAAATACATTAATTTTTATTTATTATTATATGTATGAGAGCCTGTAGACTCAATATTTATCCGTTTGAGATTTTCAAACCTTGTGGAAGAGGTTTAAGGATAGGTATGATCATACCAAGATTGTAATCCTTCCTCTAGCACAATATGACTAGCAAAATCTCAAACTAAAAGAATTTAAATCAATGTTTAAGGATAGGTATATTTATCTGCTTGTGTTATGCGGTATCAAACTCACAAATGTGGAACTGTAAGAGAAAACTTTCTCTACCTTCCATGCTTTGAATATTATATTTCAATATCAATAATAGCAAGTTAATTTGTCACATTTTCTGATTTAATTATGTGCTCCTCAATACTGAGCAAACTAATGAATTATTGCTCAAAAATCATGATCTTAGACCTACTGATTCAATAGAATTACCTGAAGCACATGCAAACTTTGAGAAAATTATTGACAATTTTAAGGGCAAAAAGCATCGGCAAGAATATAATCCTTGAAGGGGTGATAGAAAATTTAACCACCCTAAGAAATCTAATTTTGGCCCGAATCATGACAAAAAAAAAGACAAAGAAGATGACTAATAAAAGTATTTGTCATCATTGTAACATGACTGAGCACTAGACGTATACATGTCATATGCGAAAGTACTTTGTTGATCTATACCGGATATTTTTAAAAAATATGGGCAAAAGTGATGAATCTCACGCTATTGAAATTAATCCTGCTACCATAACTACTGCTGAAGCTAACAATATTTCTATTGGTCGGACTCTCCTTGCTCCTGAAGTAGTAAATGCATCCTTTGATGTCTCTGATTACCTTTGATTACTTTGATGAAGCACCAGAATGGTAGATGATATCTTAGATTTCGAATGTATTACCTTTTATTATTCTGCAATAAAATGTTTATGAACTTGATATAATATTTAGCATTTTGAAAAATTTTTTAACACTAATTAATATGAAAATTTTATGATACTTGACACCTGAAGTTGTCAACAAAATACAAATGTAAAACACTGAGAAAATGATGTCTATTTGCTTGATAGTGTATCAACGCATACCATATTTCGTAGTATACACTTTTTCTAGAGTATGACATTCCGTAAGACACATGTCAATATAATACTTGATCCTGTTCTAATTATTAATGGTTTAGAGAATGCCACAATTATGTTGTCAAATGTATCATCCTGCATATTGAGAATTCATATTTAAGAATTATATCAAAAAGGAATTTGTTTAGCTTCAAATATTACGTCGTAATGGTTATCATGTTGAGACTATCTATGAGCAAAATAAAAAATATATTAGTATTACTTTTTATAAGATGGACATGAAGATCATCCATGAGAATCTAGAAGCTTCTTCTATGGGTTTGTATTGTGCCATAATTAAGACTGTTGAAACCTACTTCACAATATCTTGGAGATTGGTAAATCCCAATCAATTTGGATTATGACACGATCCCCTTTGTCACCATGACACTTCAATGTGTGTAGAATAATCTAGAATACAAAGATACACCCTTTAAAGGATACAAAAGTCTTATTGTTCAAAAATTATAATTATGAAGCTTATACACAAGGAAAACTCATCAAATCTTCTATAACAAAGGTTGATCTTGAATTTCCTTTATTCCAGCATAGAATTTAGGGTGAGATTTGTGCACTCATACAATTACCAAGTGGACCATTTTGATAGAATTTATATGGTTCCATATTTATAATGGTACTAGTAGATGTATCTTGTAGATGGTTCCATATTTGTCTATTACCTATGTGCAATGTTACCTTTGCACAGTTATTGACTAGATCATAAAGCTACGGACATAATTTCATGATTATCCAATTAATGGAATAAGGATGGATAATATTGGTGAATTTATATCAAAAAGTTTTGATATATATTGTGCTTCACTCGGAATCAAGGTTGAGCATTTGGTCCCATATGTTCATACTCAAAATAAATTGGTAGAATCCTTGATCAAACATATCCAAATCATTACTCACAATCTATTATTTGATAATGAATCTCAATGATACAACATGGGGTCATGCAGTTTTACATGTGACAGCCCTATTAAGATCATGTCCCACTACTAGTCTCTTACAATCTCTCATTAAAATAGTTCTTGGTTATTAATATGATATTTAACATTCACGCACTTTTGATTGTGCCGTACAGGTGCCTATAGCACCACCAAAAAGAACAAAAATAGGTTATTGATGCCATTTGAGCATTTATATTGAGTTTAATTCACCATCTATTATTAGGTTTTTGAAACTAATTATTGGTGATATTTTCACTGCAAGATTCACATATTGTCATTTTAATGAGATTATGTTTCTATCGATTGGGACACCTAAAATTGAAATGACTGCGATACAAAAATCAATTAAGATTTTCTCTTGGAATGAGAAAAATTTATCTCAATTAGACCCAAGAATTTCAGAGTGTGAAAATGAGGTGTAGCACATAATCCAATTATAGGCTATAGCCAATAAACTTCCTGACACATTTAATGATGATACTAAGGTAATAAAATCTCATATTCCTGTGATAAATGCTCCAGTTAGGATAGCTATTCCCAAAGAAAAAGATAAAATAGATCAAAATTCCTCACATTTGAAATATAGCAGACTAATAGGATCAAAAGACATTGTTCCTCAAAAATGAAGGAGAAAGAATTATGAATCCACTCTAGAAGAGTTTGGCGATGTGCTTACTTCTAAAGAACTTAATACCTCTGAAGAGACACAAACCAATGAAAAGATCACAAATCCTATGAATACTAAGAATTCCATTACATATTGTATTGAGATTTAGGATCGGAATAAAATCATCATTGATGATATTTTTGCATTCTCAATTGTTTATAAAATTATGGGTGATGATTGTGAGCTGTAATTAATTATTAAATACCATCAAAGGCAAGATTGATTTTAAGTGAGAGGAAACAATTAAGGTTGAATTAGTTTCTCTAACTAAATGAGATATTTTGGACCCATAACTCACATCTTTGATAATATAATGCCTAGATATAAATAAATATTTGTTCATGAACAAAATGAGAAAAATGAGGTTATCAAGTATAAAGCCCAACTTGTTGCCCAAGGATTTTCTTAGAGATCTGGGATTGATTATGATGAGACATATTCATCTATAATGAATATGATTACATTTCATTCTATCAAGTCTGGTACTCTCTAAAAGATTGAAAATGCATTTTATAGACATTGTGACGACAAATCTATATGGCTCATTAGACTCAGATATTTATAATGAAAATTTTCGAGGAATTCAAAATATCTGATGTTTTCACTTCCCATAACTTATTCTCAATTAAATTGTAAAGATCTTTGAATGAGTTAAAACAATCTGATCGCATGTGGTATCAACTCCTAAGTGAACACCTAATTAAGAAAATATGCAAGAATGATCTTGTCTGCCCATTCGTGTTTATTAAGAAATCAAAAATCAGATTTGCTATTATGGCAGTTTATGTAGTCGATATAAATTTAATTGGAATTCAAGAAAAGTTAGCTAAAATTGTTAAGTATTTGAATAAGGATTTTCAAGTTAAAGATTTAGGTAAAACCAAAGTTTGTCTTGGTCTAGAGCTTAAGCATAAAGCAAATGGAATAATCATCCATAAATCAGCCAACATTGACAGATTACTTAAATACTTTAACATGGACAAGGCTCACCCATTGAGCACCCCTATAGTTGTAAGATCTCTAGATCCCTAAAATGATCAGTTTCATCTTAGAGATCTAATGCAGAGATACTTAGACCTGAAGTATTATATCTCAATACAATTGTGGTCTTGATGTACTTAGCATAATGTATGAGACAAGACATCGCTTTTGCAGTAAATTTATTGACGCATTTTAGTTTTGAGCCAACTCGGAAATACTAGAATGTAACCAAACATATTTTTCGTTATCTTCGAGGAATCATATATTTGTGTTTATATTATTCCAAGGATTCCACTATCTCTGGTTTAGTTGGATATTCTGATGCTGAATATAAATCTGATCTACAGAAAGCTCGCTCTCAAACTAGTTATTTATTTGTTTTTAAAGGCATTGCCATTTCTTAGCATTCTACCAAGTAATCGTAGTAGCTACATCTCCTAACCACTCATAAATTATTGCTTTATATGAAGCTGGAAAAGAGTGTGTTTGGTTAAAATTTGTTATAATACATATTCATAATAATTATTGATCAACATCGATTACAAATTCTTCCACTATAATTTATGAAGATAATGCTATTTGTGCATAAATTAGGCGAAGATATATCAAAGGTAATAGGACCAAGAATATTTCGCCAACATTTTTATATACTCACAAATTCTAAGAAATTTACAAATTAATATTAAGAAAATTCGATCCATAAATAATATTGTAGATCTTTTTACCAAATCATTGCCAACGTCAACTTTTGAGCAATTAGTATATTATATTGATATGCGGCGAGTTCATAAGATATAAGACTAACTAGCCCCAATAATGACTATATAGCTCAAATTGAGGGGTAGATATTGTGAATTATGCATTGTGCTTTTTTTTCCTTTTGCCTAGTTTTTGTTCTACTAAGTTTTTTTGGCTTAAGGTTTTAATGAGGCAGTATACTTTAATGCACATTCATGAAAACAATGAATATTCAAGAGGGAGTGTTATGAAATACATGAATGAATATTCATTATATTCAATGTACCTATTATGACATATTCATAACCAACATTCCACGTATGATTACCAATCTCCTTATTTTAATGTAAATATTTAATACATTGACAATAATAATATGTGCAACCTTCTATATATTATGATTTATAGAAAGTGTGTTTATCTACTTTCTCTTCTTAATCTTTGTTTATTCTCTTTATTATATTCTTGCAACAAAATATTTTATAACAAATAGTTAACATTAATTATATTTGCACTATACTAACATTAACAAGTGATATTATTATCATTAATAATAGTAGGATTTAGGGTTTATGATTTATGGTTTAAATTTGAATTTAGGTAACATTAATTATTTATATATCTTTAATTGCTATCATTAATTATATTGTAGGAGTATTATGGTTACACAAAGAGTACTTTTTCTTCCTCGTTCAACTTTAATAGCTCTCATTAATTATAATGTAGCAGTATTATAAGTATATATGTACTATGGCACTTTTTGGCAAATTATAAGTATGTATGTACACACACACACAAATCTATTTTTTTTGTAACAGCATTGCAGTATTTACTGGAGTTGCAGTAAATTATGATTCATATATTTCATAATATATATTTTTAAAAATTATCTTCATATATTTCAGTTATTATGAATAAATTGAAGGGTTGTACAAATATGATTCATATATTTCACCTCATGTATTTGCATAAATATTATATTTGTCGACTTAATTATTTAATAATTCAAAATATATGAATCAAAGCTTAAAATATTTTTTTTTGAAGTATAAATATCAAAAATTAGAGGTTTTCTAATTATATTTTTCCTAAAGTCATTATATATACATATAAAACTATATATATATATTAGTGTGTGTGTGTGTGTGCATATAATATTTATTATTTATACATATAAGCCTTGTAATAATAGGTATAGTTAGACATACATATATATTTAGACATAAATATATTTACATAGAGATAAACACACACACACACACACACATAGTGAAAAATACATATATGCATATGTATATACAGGTTAACATACATTTATATGTTAATGGTATTTACTGTTTGGCAAATTCGTATTTACTGCTTATAATGCAATAAAAAACTTAAATATTTTAAGCGTTAATATAATTTTTTAAAATCAGTAATATTAGTCAATACTTTGTAGATATCAAAAACATATTTAACCAAATCAAACCTAACAACCTAATTAACACTCGCGTGATTCTCATTTCGGCACATTACAACACAAATCACTGTCATCCATACGGACGCAATTCATCATGAAACAATTTATGATTCTCTATCAAAAAATAATTTATTCATATACTTAAATGTTTCGGCAAAAATTTGTTAGCTTTTGAACCATAAAAAGAATTTTATATTTATGAACACTTTCCAAATAAGTCTCAACAAAATATTATTTTCAAATTTTTTTACTACTATTAAAAAATATGATTACGAATAATTTAAAAAATTGAAAAATTAATATAAATTAATTTTCTAAAAATTTTCAAAATTATTTTTAACAATCATTACCACTTTTACCATAATAATCTTTTTTAATTGTATTTCAAAATTTTAAATAATTTCAAAAGTTAGACGAAATTTACATTTCAGAATTTTAATAATCATTACCATTAATTATCACACACGTACAGGTCAGGTTGGGTCGCCCTGAGCAATTAAATAATTTCCAAATTTGGCTCAAGTCCCTCGGACAAACATGGCATGCCTCTAGCCTGCATGAACCCAAACCCCAAGTATGGATAAGATCAGGTTGGGTCGAAGTCGAATGTGCCCATTTAGGCTACACCCATTTCTGAACTTAAGATAAAGAGACTGATAAACAAATCATAAAAATTACTAAAATAAAAAAATTTGCAGTTGAATAATGAGGTGAGCAGCCGGACCACTATAAAATTATTATCAAACTAATAATTATTTTATATAATATTAAAATAAAAAATAAATTAAATAACCACACACATATGAATAAAAATATCAATAAATACAATTAAAATATAATTAGAAATATAAATTATTCATAATTCATGAAAATAGGTGAAAAACTTCCCAAAATTATAAAATAAATTAAACATAGATTTAATTATCTTTAAATATATTAGACATAAAATTTATTTAATTTAAAACATCAATAAAAGAAAATAAATAATACATACTATGTAAATTTTTTATATTTTAGTTTTTTATATTTTATTACCATATAAATAACATAAAATAATTGTTAGAATATTATAATAAAAACCTATATAATTCAATAGTTAATTAAATAATATATAAAACAAAATAATTACAATTAAATTGATTCATTTAAACAAAATTTTAATAATAATAATTTTTAATAAGTAATATACAAGTCAAATTAAAAAGTGATTGCCTAAAATCCATCAGGTTAAGGTACCAAAAACCACCCTTCATAACAAAAACCATTTTTACGGATTAACGGTTCTCCAACTGCACTGGTCTGACCATCTATTTTGCCGGTTTGATCCTGGTTCAATGATATACCTGCCCAAATCACAGGACCATACTGATCACTGATCAAGTGGCTGGTTTATGGCATGATGGGTCTGACCAGTCCAGTTTTTGCTTCCACATACCTAACACAAACTTTTTAACACATCAACTAGCAAGTTGACAAGGACTAGAGGATCAACCCTCATGTAACTAGGACCAAGGCAAGCAACATAGCATGATGTGCCAGCCAATCGAGACCAAACTAGTCAAAATCTGATATGTTATTTTATTAAGGATAGGTGAAAATAACCTTACTCACATCGGAAATCTGTTTAGATATTTTCAAAATTTTTCATTTAAAAATATTTTTCCTATTTCTTTTAAACGCATTCCCATATATTTCTAATTTATCATTTTCTTTTGAATGTATTTTATTTTATGATATAATTTATTACTTTTAAATTTTTCATATTTAAAATTATTACATGTTTAGTTTTATTTTACAACAGTGGTATCAGAGGATGCTAGTTAGCGACTTTTGTAGTTAATGTAATTTAGAAAAGTTCTGTCAAAAGTACGATAATAATCTCAAGGTTTATAGTTTTTAAGATGGTAATTGTACCCCTCCACTTAGCTAAGAACTTTTTTAGTGTAATAATACAAATTATAATTATTATTTTCAATTACTGTTCACTGTAAAAGTAAAACATGACCGCAAAATTTAAAATAGAAAAATTCAATGGAAATAATTTTTCATTGTGAAAAATAAAAATTAAGATAATTTTAAGGAATGATAATTACTTAGATACAATGGGAAAAAGGCTCACCGAAATTCCTGAAGACTAGTAGAATGAGCTGGATAGTAATGGAGTAGTTGACATGCATTTGGCATTTACTGGTGGAGTATTTTCGAGTTTGACAGAAAAGAATATGACAAAAGAAATTTGACATACTCTCACAAGGTTGTACGAGACAAAGTCACTTCACAGCAAGGTCTTCTTAAAAAGAAGACTTTACATTTTATGAATAATGAAATCTGTTACGATAACTGATCATATCAGCACTCTGAATACTTTATTTTCACAACCTATTACGTTGGGTCATAAGATAGAAGAAGTTGAACGTGTTGAGATTTTACTTCAGAATTTACCTGATTCGTATGATTAACTCGTTATTAATCTAACAAATGGTGCATTGACTGATAGTTTAATTTTTAATAATATTATCTTTGCCATCTTAGAAGAAAAAAATAGACAAAAAATAAAGAAAATAGATATGTAAATGCACAACAAATAGAAGCTTTGACGATGATATGAGGGAGATCAACAAAGCGTGACCCCAATGAAAGTCAGAATTATGGTAGATCAAAATCTCGAAGTAAGTAAAAATATTAAAGATTATAACTGTGGTATGAAATGACACTTAAAAAAGATTATTAGTTTAAGAAAAGAAATATAAATGATGAGTTATCCAAGACAATAAAATTTTACAAGCATCAATGATGAAGGTAATATTTTATACAGTGAGGTAATAATAATGGTTAAAAGTAAAAAAATAGTTTAGTAATGTATAATTGCTTGACTCGGGAGCATCGTGGCATATGACATCTCGGAGAGATTGATTTCACAAATATGAACCGATCTCATGTGGATCGGTGCACATGGGTGATGATCATACTTTAAAAATTATTGGTATGGATACTATTAAAATTAAAATGTTTAATGATATGATTCGTACCATTCAAGAGATACAACATGTGATGACTTGAAGAAAAATCTATTATCTTTGGAAAAAATAGATAGTCTTGGATGCAAAACTCGTATTAAAATGAGATGATAAAAATTGTGAAAAGTTCACTTATGATAATGAAAATAAAAAAGATCACGGCAAATTTATTCATACTTAAAGGAGAAACAGTACAGAAATCAGATACATGTGTTGCATCAATTACTAAAGAAGAAAAATCAATGATGTTATGCCATCTCAAACTATGTCACATGTCAAAACAAGTTTTAAAGATTCTCTCTAATAAAAAATTATTTTCAGGGCTCAAAATGATAAATTTATCTTTTTATGAGCATTGTGTTACTAGTAAGCAGAATAGATTAGCATTTAAAAGATTAAATGTAAGAAGTAAAAATACTTTAGACTTTATATATTCTGTTGTATGGGAATCACCTGAAATATCTTATGGATGAGCAAAGTATTTTGTATCATTCATTAATGATTATTCAAGGAGATGTTGGGTATATCCAATCAAGAAAAAGTCAAATTATTTTTAATTTTAAATAATTCAAAGCATGAGTGAAACTTGAATCTGAGAAAAAAATTAAGTGTTTGAGAACATATAATAGTCAATGGAAGTGAGTATACAGTTAGTGAATTTTTTATTTTTTGTAAGCAAGAAGAAATCAAACGACAATTTACAGTCAAAGACATGCCACAACAAAATATAGTAGCAGAATAGTTGAACAGCACTCTTGCAGAAAGAATGAGAGCAATATTAAAGACTACAAAATTACTCAATTCCTTTTGGGCAGAAACAGCAAAAAACTACATGCTATGTGATAAATCGATCCAAAGCATCATCGATTGATTTGAAGACACCAATGAAGATATCGACGATTAAGCCAGTAGACTACTCTATTTTATATTATTTTAGATGTCCTGCACATGTGATGTACAACACACAAGAAAGAGTAAATCAGTATCCAAAATCCAAAAAATACATATTCTTAGGGTATACTGAAGGAGTGAAATGATATCACCTGTGGGAACCCACTGATCACAAGGTAATTATCAGCAGAGATGTAATTTTTAAAGAAGAATTGAAAATTATAGCACATTAAAAGAAGTTTCAGAGACTACCACAGTTCATATAGAAAATGATTAGATACAAAATGTTCCAAAATTAATGGAGAAAGAACTAGAGAATGAAGTACAAGAACAAGTATTGTCTAATGCTCAAGAAGTTAGTCAGCTAATACGTAATAAAAGACCGACAGCTTTACACTCAAAGTATGTTAAGGAGAGCAACATTGCATATTGTCTCCTAACAAAAGATGGAGAATCTTCAATATTTCAAGAAACTTTAGATAATTCTGATGCATCTCTGTGGATAACAGCAATAATAAAAAAATCGAAGCTCTACATAAGAACAAGACTTAGAAGTTAGTACCGTTGTCAATCAGAAGAAAAGGTATTGACAATAAATTAGTTTACAAGATAAAGCATGATAGCAATGATCAAGTAAAACGGTATAATACAAGATTAGTGATAAAGGAATATGCTCAGAAAGAATGTATTAACTTCAATGTAGCTGTGTCAATCGGGTCGGGCCAGCCCGGCCCTGCACGAGGCACGACACGGTTCAGCCGTGCCTCGGCCAGCCTGGCACGAAAAAATTCCGTGCTCGGGCCCGTGTCGTGCCTGACCCAGCACGGTTCGGCCCGCGGCACGGCACACCGGCACGGGTTTGTCCCATGCCGGGTGTCCCGTGAGACCGACCCCACGATGCCCCTCCCGCAAAAAAAGACTGCGGGTTAGGTCTGATTCGACCCGACCCGCGGTCCCCCGTATCCAAAACCGCTCGGACAAGCAAGCTCGAACCGTGGAAGAAAATAATTTTATCATTTTACTATTATATGTGGATGACATGTTGGTAGGAGACCCAAACAAATATCAAATCCAAGAATTGAATGCACGGCTGGCTAGGAAATTAGATATGAAGGACTTGGAACTAGCAAACAAGATTCTAAAAATACAGATTTACCAAAATAAAAATAATAAGAAGATTTGACTTTCTCAACAGAATTATTTTAACAAAATATTGCGTTATTTTAACATGCAAAATAGTAAATTAATTTCTACCCATCTTCCTGTTAATTTTAAATTATCCTGAAGTATGTGACCTAACTTAGAAAAAGAGAGGAATAAGATGTCTCGAGTACCATATGCATCAGTAGTGGGGAGTTTATGTTTGCAATGATTTGTGCAAGACCAGCCATTGTACAAACAGTGTGAGTAGTTAGTCGATTCATGACAAATTCTAGCTTAGAACATTGGAGTACTGTGAAGAAAATTTTTAGATATCTGAAAGGAACCTCAAATATTACAATATGTTATGAAAATTCAAATTTATTGTCAGAGATTATGTTGATGCAAACTATGCTGAAAATATTGATAATAGCAAGACTACAACAGGTTATATTTTTACTCTTGCTGGAGGAGCTGTAAGTTGAGTTTTGAAATTACTGCCTATTATATCTACTTCTACGACATAAGCAAAATATATTGCAGCTACACAAGCAAGTAAATAGGCAATCTGGTTGCAAATACTATTAGAAGAGTTTGAATACAAACAAAATAAGATTACTTTATTTTGTGATAGTCAAAACTCTACACTTAACAAGAAATCTTGTATTTCACTCAAAGACAAAACACATCAGGATACAATATCATTTTGTATAAGAGAAAGTAGAAGAAGAAAGTGTGAATTTGCAAAAGATTTATACCGAATAAAACATAGTGGATGTTTTGACCAAACTGATCAGCACTGACAAGTTTGAATGGTGTATAACTTTATGTGACTTAACAAGATTGGAATCAAGTATTAACAAGCAAAGAAAATAATTTTTCAGTGGGAGAATGTTATTTTATTAGGAATAGGAGAAAATCACCTTGCCCACATCAAAAATCTGTTTAGAAATTCCAAAATTTTTCCTATAAAATAATTTTTCCTATTTCTATGAAACTTATTCTCATGTATTTCCAATTTATCATTTTCTTTTGATTGTATTTTATTTTATGATATAATTTATTGCTTTACTTTTGAATTTTTTATTTTAAATTATTACGAGTTTAGTTTTATTTTATAACATGATAATGTTCGATGGGGTGGGCCAGGACAAACATGCACATCGGATCAACATGTTTGCATGAATGCTAGCTTACTTGTAGACCGAGCAAATGCTAGATTTCTCAAACCAAATATTATATAGAATTTATTTTGATAAATTATTTTGTATAACCAAAATATTTTATGTTTTAATATTTTTAATGTTAGTGCAAAAAAAAAATATTTAGAAGTTAGTAATACAGCAATAACACAATAACGATGGACACACTATCCGATCAGTAAGCCGAAAAAATTTTTGGAATAAAATCTGACCTATCCAAGTGATCCAACCCACTCCATTTATTATCACCAAAAAAATTGTTAATATAGATATATATTTTTCTATTTATGTATTTTTTTAATACTATTTTTATGCGAAACTATTCTTGTCTCTCTCTCTACACAATTTTTCTAGCAACTACTCATAAACTACAAGAACATTTTAGTTATAATCTATAAACACATAAGTATTTTTATTCTTATTCTAAATCTATAAAATTATAAACTTTAGAAAAAAAATTCCTAACACCCAAGTTGTAAAGGGTTAGCCACGGCTCAAAACTCTAAATACTCTTGTTATGCATCATGGTTGTGCAAGGGCACCTATTTTCCTTGGCATACTGATTTAACATGAACAATTGTTGGCCATTTTAGCCTTTGAAAACAAACCCAATAAAACTAATTTAATTACATTCTAATAGATTATATTAGAAATATAAGTGAAATATCAATGAAATTATAAAAAAAAATTAAATTTCATTAAAATACTAAGAAAACTTTCAAAAAATTCTAAATTAAATAAAATATACATAACATTATTTTATAAGATTTTTTGACATTAAATTTATTTAAATTATTATATTCAATAAAATAAAATAAATAATAAGACAAATATCTATACAATTTGTTATAATTTATGCTTCATATATTTTTTATTATATAAATAATATAAAAAATTGTTTATATTTAAAAAATAACATAATTTGATAGAAAATAAAATTTTTAGGATCAATTTATTTATTTAAACTTATCTGTAATAGGAACATACTTCTAAAAAGCAACATAACTTTAATAGGATTAATTAATGAAAAACTTAGTTACCAATTCTCGCTAGCACCCTGGAACCCAACTGGATCAATTCCTGTTTCGATGAGAAGATAGCTCAAAAGGCGGAAACTCACCAATCTGATGTCTGGTTGACAGCAGTACAAGTCCAACCAGCTGATCTAGTTCAGTTTTCTAATCCATGTATCTAACACAATCTTTACAACACAAAAGCTAACTAGTTGCCCAGGTCTAGAGAATCAGCCCATGTGGCACAGGACTACACAGCACAGCATGACTCAATGACGATGTGCAGGCCAGCCGCCAGGTCCAAACCCATCAACAGCATTTACAACAAAAGGCTAGCTGGTAGACCAAGCCCTGGCTAGTTTATTTGAACCCACGTTGTGGAGGGTTAGCCACGGGTCATCAAGGCTGTGCCAAGGCACCTATTTTTCTTGGTATGCTGGGCCGGCACAAACCACTTTGAGCCCATATCAGCCCTTACAAACTAAACCAAGAAATGGGATTCAAACACAGAAACAAAAGATTTTTCATAAAAGAAGCAAATTGGCCTCATTGTAGTCATCTCATGCCTCCTTCCTTCAACACATCGATCATGCTGTATATCCTCTTGTCAGCATTGGAATGTATCTGAGTTGAACACAAGAGCAAGACAGTCAGTACATTTATGGACAACTAAGGATAAAGCGAAAGAGTTGTACCTTGTGGGAGAGGAAAATTACAGCATCAATAGTTCCATGGGCATATACTGATCTACCGCAAACATTATGTTGAAATTCAAAAGAAACACTGCAAAATATTTAGAGATAATTACGTTTTGGGGCCCAAATTCAAAAAATATTTACAATTTTATCCACAAAATCAGAAAATCATTTTATTCTGATTTACACTAGTTAAACAGAAAATTTTGAAACCGCTGGTTTTTTATGAAGCTGCTTTTCGTTTTCAAAACTCAGTCTCATGGTTTTTATTTTTTTTTATTTTACTATCTTATACACCTGATGATTCCAAGCCCCAGGATACACCTAATATTTCCAAATTTCAGGATATACCTAATATTTCCAAGGCACATGATACATATGATATTTATGAACCACCATATATACATGATATTTTTTTAGCCACTAAATACACATTAAAAAGGTAAGAAATCATATTCCAGCTAGAATTGGGTTGGACTCAATTATTCATGATGATACACATCAATTTGAACTGAGAAGATCAACTAAGCTCCATCATGTATCCTCTAAATTTTTTGATTACATACTAATCACAAATACAAATAAGCTCAAGATATTTTAATAGGTCATCACTTAAGAATAAAATGAAATGACTTCGGGATATGCAGATCGAAATTAAAACTCTTCCAGTCAACCAAACTAACAATTTGTTACCCTTACCAAAAGAGAAGCAAATTTTCAAAAATAAATAACTATTTAGTCTAAAAGTCATCAATGATAGCTCTCCATTGAGATATAAGGCACAATTAGTAGTCAAAAAATTTATTCAAGAGAAATAAATTGATTTTAACAATATATTTTTTCCCTATAAAAATGTCTTAGGTTTGAATAATTCTGAGTTTGATTGCTAACTTAAATATTAAAATTAATCAAATCGGGATGAAGATTGCATTTTTTTAAAGTATCATTCACGAGACACTTTACATGAATTAGCCTGATAAATTCATTATAGAATATAAGAAATGTTTTGTTTGCAAACTGAATAAGAATATGTATAAAAAAAACAAACTCTTATGTAGTGAAACAAAAAATTATAATTATCATTCATGTTATTTTATGACTTTCAACACATATCTTATAACTATTATTTATTTATCAATCTTCAATCGAGTAGTAATAGACTTATATATTTATTGTATGAATAAGACATACTAATCATTAGCCACAATAGAACAACAATAAATATGTTTAAAAGAAAACTTAGAAAAATCTTTTCTATGAAAGACATATTGCTAGATAAATTTTAGAGATAAGTATCATTTGAGATAGAATTTCTAGGTATATATGATTATTTCAAGATAGATACAATTATAATGTTTTTAAAAGATTTTTCATGAAATAAATTAAGCCAATCTCAACTTACTTAGCTAAACATTTTAAGCTGAGAACAAAACATAGTCTCAAGATAAATAATTAAAAAAAATGAGTCATATCCCCTATGTCACAGCAGTTAGTAGTCTTATATATGATATAATCTGCACTTAATCAGATATAACACACATAAGCATCATCAATCATTTTATTTGGAAGCCAAAAAGATATCACTAGATATGAATTACAGTGAAATTTATCCTAAAATATTTATGGATAACTTCTCAGCAATCTTGGTGCTTGAGCAAGTTAAAACACGCACTTCTTGAATAAACTAATTCTAATATGACTAATAATTTAAATTAATATATATCAACTTAAGGTTATCTAATAATCATTAGAGGGAGAAATGTATCATAGTAATCCAAGTTAAAGAAGCGTGTAATATCATCCAGCATTGAGATTGAGTTCATTACAATATCAATTGTACTTAAAAAAGTACATACAAACAAAAATATAATCAATATATTAAAAAATCATTATCATCTACACAGTTTAATTTTTTTATGTCAAATACTAATACGAGTCTCATCAACTAGAGCTAAGAGAGAGACTTGTGGGTTTGCTCAAGTTGGGTAAACCAATCTAATTCTTTTTTTTTTTTGAAAGTGTGGTATAATGGACCAAAAATATTCAGTAAAATCTCACATTTTGAATTTTTTTTTAAATAATAAATAAAAATTACTAAAATGGGGGCATTCACATTTTAGCAAGGACATGTGATGCCCTCTAGCAAGGAAGCACGGGCACGGCTCCCTACAGTCGTGTTCACGTGTCTGACACCTAGACATGTGGATAAGGTACGGACACGGAACGGATACGTGTCTGATACGCCACATGGCGTATCATTAATCAATCCATATCCGATATGCCACGTGGCATATTGTACGGTTGCATCAGTTGTCGTATCCATGCCGAGTGACCGACGTCCGACGACGTCTAGTGGCCAACGTCGCCGCACGGACGATGTTGGCCACTCGATGCAGGCGGCGGGCGCGAATTGAGAGGGGAGGGAGAGAGAGGGTGCGAATTGAGAGGGAGAGGCAAGGGCAGGCACGAATTGAGGGGATGGCAGAAGAGGGCACGAATTGAGGGGATGACAGAGGGCGGGCGCGAATTGAGGGGAGAGGCAGGGGACGGGCGCTAACTGTGGGGATGCAGAGCTGGCATAAAATAAAATATTTTTATTTTATAAAATAAAATAATACATTTTTATATAATATAAGATAATTGTAAAATATTATTTTATAAAATAAAATAATTATAAATATTATCTTATTAAATAAAATAAAATAAAATACAATATTTTTATTTTATAAAATAAAAAAATATATATTTATTTTATAAAATAAAATATTTTAATTTAATTTATTTTATTTTATAAAATACTTAATATTTATAAATAAAATAATTTTTATTTTTTATTTTATTTTTTTATCATGTCGTATCCTAGCCGTATCTGTATCCTAATTTTTTAGAATTTGTCGTGTCCCAGTATCCAGACGTGTCATATCCTCGTGTTCGTGTCTGTGTTCGTGTCTGTGTTCGTGCTTCTTAGCCCTCTAGGATAGGGGAATGCCACCATCCAAACTCATTTATAAAAAACCACGTATTTGCATTTTTTTGTGCGTATTTTTTTGTGGGTTACGGTGGCATTGTGTTTTTTATTCTAAAGTTATAGAATCTTATTTTTTGTGTATTTTCTTCGTGGTTGTCCAGAACACGAATTCCCAGGTAAGTTGTTCTCTATTCTTCATGGTGCAGTAGATTTTAATAAGACATTTTGGCATGCCCCTTTCTAGCCCCCTCATTATATTCTCTCTTGTTTAGGTATTATTTCATGAGAATTTTATTTTATAATCAATCATTTAAACTTATATTACATGATTTTATAATTATTGATTTATAAAAATATATATTGTACAATTATGCCTTGTTTACTTAAATTGTCTAGTACAAATTTTATTGATTTATAATTTACACATTTTGTGTGAATATTATAAATTTTTTATTTTAATTATCTACCTTATATAATTTATTTTTGTAGTATTAGTACTATTTTTGTTCTTGTGTAAAATTATGTGTCATGAGAAATTGAAGCTCGAATAACATTTTATGATTTTAAAAGATGTGAATAAAATCTCTTCTTTAATCCAATAATCAAGATGCAATCATACAATTGATTTTGAGCGGTAAAACTGATAAATTGACACTATCACCTAAAAAAATACGAAAAGAAATAAAAAATATTCACCTCAAAATCATAGCTTTATAAATTTATATTGTATTTTAGATTTCTATAATTTTATATCCTAAAAAAAATATTTTAATCCAAAACATAATTTTAGATATTTTATGCTTCACAAATTTAATGTACGTGTGAAGAAGTTTTTAACACACATTGTTTAATTTGACAATGATGTAATTTGTACTATGTTTTTTACTATATTAAATTTTTTAAAATTATAATATTCAAATTTTATTATTTTTTGGTTGTTGCATATATTAATTCTATTATTTTATTAACCAAATAATGTTTTTAATATCTTGTGATTTCGAATAGACTATGGTCCAAACATCATACCTCTAAACACACACACACACACACACACACACACTTATATATATATCCTATAAACACACTCACATAAAAATAAAAACTTACATATATATACATTTGAGTGGGTGTGTGTGTGTAGGATATACAAGTTTAAATATAAATATTTCTATATATATATGTATAGGTTTAGGTGTGTGTGTGTGTGGGTGTTTGTGTGTGTGTGTAGAATGTATGGATTTACACAGATGCACATAACATAAAAAAATATAAACCGACAAAACAACATTTTGAAAATGACGAGTACATTAAAAAATCAAAGTTCATTTTCCAAAAACATTGATTTTTGAAAATCCATAGTGTTATATGTATATAAGAAATATTTCATATCTCAGACACTTGATACAACTTCTAAGTTTAGGGAGTAAGTATTAATATATAAAAAACAATAAAAAAAAATATAAACTGAGTGAAAAAAATAAAAACACTTGTTGAATTAAGGCAAAGGATATTTATAATCATTAATGCCTAAAATAATATTTGATGAAATATAATATTCAAATAAAAGTAAAAGTTTAGAAGAAAAAAAATATAAAAATTTAAATACTTCACCAATATCTTATGATGGTGACTATTTATATAATGCTAATTATTACTTGAAATTTTTATTACTTGGTTTTTTTCAAACAAATTATGTTTATGACTAATGAAAACTCAAATTTTAAAAATTATAATAAAAATTAGAGATTAAATTTAAGATAAAATTGTATGAAACTAAATTAAATTATAAAAAACTATTATTTATATATTTGACAATGATTATATCAACAAAATATTTTGAAAAAATTGATAAAGAATTTAAATTAGTGAAAATACATAAGAATATCATATTACTGATAAACTAAAATTCATATAACCAATCTAAAAACTATAAAATATGAATAACAATAATAAAAATGGTCAGAAAAAAAATTTAAAAAAAATATCATTACGTGTTATCTGGTGATGTCAAGCGATAAGAATGAAATGCGTGACCGGACAGATAATCCTTTGGAACTCCCATCACTTCAATTTGTTGCTTTGAATCACGAATCTTTCGAATCTACAAAATGAAATTAAAAAAAAAATCAAAATTCACATTCACAATAGCAAAAATCAAAAACTAATTATCATCATCTATATGAGTTCTTTTTTTTTCACAAATTACAATTTTTTTATTTCAGTTTTTTACTCTTATTTGCTCACTTGTATAAACTAAAATATTTAAGTATATTTTATTTACCATATAACAAAAACAAATGTTATGTATGAACTATGTTCCTTAATACCATTTTTATATAGGTAAAATTGAGAGACACATCCCACATGTTATGAGTCTTCCTAGGGATGCAAGACTTGAAAAAATACATAATAAGAAAATATAGAAAAAAAAAATTATTTGATCGAATAATTAATAATTACAATCACATCTTTCTAAAAATGTCTTAAATCATTTCAACCATTAAAAAAACATTATAATCATCTAAAGTAATAACCCATTTTTTTTTCTTTTTGCAATTTAATTTTATAGGATAATACTAGCCCACCAAGTATAGTTGATGATTTTATAGTCAATACAATAAATCCTAAAACAATTAGACATTTATTCAAGAACATGATTATTATTTTAATTTTTATATTTTTACTAAATTAATTTTGAATTATTCTTAAAAACTAAATACAAAAAAAAAAAACACAATATCAAAAAGGCATACAAATAAATCATTATAAAATTAATATATATGATTTTAATTGTCTTGTTGGTGCATTTTAGTATATCAAAATTTCATTATATTCAAGTTTCGCACACTTTTTAAATTCTGAAAAAATAAAATTATTTTTTTTTATTTAACTTTGATTTGGTGCCCCAAAATACAAATCATTCAAAAAATAGACATATATACATTAAAGAATGTTAATGATAATAATTACTTTAAGAAACATGCAAATCAATATATCAAAAAATATGATATAATAGATCTCAAGCAAACATAATCAAACGCCAGAGTCTTTGAAGTTGAATCAATTTTAAATTTATTGATTTACTTAATTAATTACAATGAATTTTAGAAGAAAGATATAACAAAATTGATTATTAACATGAATCTTTTAATAAAAAATTTTAAAAATCCTAGATCAATTCATATCATGCAAATATACTTACAACCTAATTATCACAAAATTCATAAGTCGACGAATAGGAATAACATAATAAACATTACAACTTAAAAAAAATAATCAATAATCAACCAACTTAAAAAATATAATGAACTTATCGCTATGATATCTAAGATGTACACTATCCAAAATAATACTTCATCCACATTGTTCACGAGACACTATATTGATTCTAAATAATTATTTAATAAAATAATTTTAAAATTTCCTGAGATTATCAATCTTGATCATGGCCCCACCATACATAATTGTGAGACATGAATTTTTAGGAAATACGATTATGATAATGAAAATAAATATTTTAGTATTATATTATGATAACATTTCAATTAATAGTATCGCAATTAATATATTTGTCAGAATCATTACTAATGAATCCTTAGCTGACATTTTTTACGTTATGCCTATATATCATGTAATTAACCTAACAGTACAAATAAGAATTAGATTTATACTATATGTTTGTTAATGAACATATAAAAATTTTAAATGAATATCATATACTATTATAATTATATCTACATGATATTAAATCTACGTGTTAACTCTCAAATTGTATTATCAAACTAAGTAAATAAGTAGTAAACTTATTATTATTGATTTAGTTTTAATAACATAAATTTTATTTTTATAATTCCTAAATATTTGTATGATATGACGAACATTTGTTTGTCTGTGTACACTCTTACAACATGTAACATTAATAATATATTTAACAAGTATAGATGATACACAAATTTTAATATTATGACTATTAAGATAAAAACTAAGCATTTAAAATATTAATTATCTACTTTACCTCTTTATTGATTAGCTACATGTATGAATCCTAATTTAAGCTTAAAGAGATAAAAAATATATTAAAAAAAAATATCCACCTACTTGAATCAAATAAAAGAATCAGATAGTAGAATTTATGAATAATTATTAATATATTTAAATATTAATATATAAAGAATTATATTTTTGCGAATTTTCAAGTACAGACATTAACACCATATTAAAACACTATAACTATGTCATTGAGTTAGCGAAAAAAAAAATGAAAAAATAATTAATTAAATTAGAGTGAACTTTCTCGATACTTAAATATTAATTATTGCATCAACCTATTACATAATAATAAGAATTTAAATATATTAAATTAAAACAAATCATATAAATCTATTTATCTCGCATATCTAAGATGACCCATAATTTACTAACATTTTGTGTATCTAGTATAACATCAAAGTCTACTTTTTTTATTGTTATAAAAATTATTTTAGATATGAGATTTAAATTATGAACAAATAAGATAAAAGCACTTTCATTCTTTAACATAGAAGAATCTAAGGATATATTTTCAAAATAAAATGAAATACCTTCTAGTGAATAATAATTAATGTGATATCGAAAATATTAACACAACCCCTAGCACTAGCTTTTGAATAAAACATGAGTATCAGAATGAATACTATAAATATAGACTAATCACGTATATTAGAGAACGGGCATGCATGTTATTAATGTTGTAACTACCATTGTGCTTTAAAATTTTTTCAAAGTATTATTATTTCTGATATAATCATTAAATCAAACTCACAAAAACAAAATAGATGGATTTATTTATTGATTTTGGATTTTATTCATTTTAATTTATAGTGCTATATAATTTATTTCAGATCATTTAATTTTTAAAAATAAAATTATATGTTTAAACTTAAAGACAAAAGCTAGTGTCATAACAAAACCATACTCCCCATACCATGGTGCCCATTGCCCAAAGGCCTGTGTCTATTGGACTAGATAGTGGATTGTTTGGCCCTAGCAACAATGCCCAACCAACCAAGGCCAATGGTAGTATGATGATTATTACAATTTTGCAAGAGAATCAAAACTCATAGTTAATTAACACAATCACTAATTATAACTGAGCAAGAATCTCATTACCAATATATCTTCACAAATATATATGACATACAAGTAATAAAATTCATATAAGTCTAAGTATTGATATCATATAATTATTTAATAATTCAATTGATCAACATGTACTTGTACATGATAATATTTCTTAATATTCATTTTATGCATATTAAGTATGTTTAATAATAATAATAATAATATGTAAGTTACAAAACACACTTTTGTGGTTCGATAAAAAAAATTGATAACTCTTTTAAATTTAACATATGAGACAAACTAATATGTGATAATTTAAAATTAAAATATATCTAATCATTATGCGTAATATGCATACAATGTCAAACACAAACCTATTAGAAATTAATTTATTATGTACGAGTAATATGCATTATGATATTGATAACCTTGCTAATCAATGTATGAGTTGTGTATTGATCATAAAGAACAATAACAAGTATGTCATATGACACACAAGTGAGGAAGTCTATTATGATGGTGATAATCTTGCTAATCATTCATGCATGAATAAATTTTAGGTGAGATTTATAAAAAAAAATGTTTAATTATTGTCACTATTGTGCTTGCGATGCCAAAAGCACAATCAAAAATGTCTTTGAGATAATTATTGATTAAAGAATAAAAATACATACTCAATATTAATTAAGTATATTGCTACTTTATGAGATGTCAAAACTTGTAATTATTTAATATAATTACAAAATCTAGTTGAACAAAAATCTCACGTCCAACATAACTCTGCTATTATATAGGTCATGCTAGTAATAAAACTAATATAAATTCAAATATCAATCTCATAAATTATAATGAAAATGATCATATGCCCTCTTGGCATATTTTCCACGTATAGTTGTCTCTATAGTATTTCAATACTAAAGCAACACTTCAATCTATACAAGTATTATTATTATTATGACTACTTATTTTAGGTAATACATCAACAATCTTTAACTATTACATCTAGTATGTGCTTCTACTCTTGAAGATTTCTCTTTAATGTGTATCTCTAATAATCCTAACAAACATATTTAATTACTACTTCATTGTTAGATACGTTATTAAAAGTAATACTAGATATTCTATTTTAAATATGAAAATCTCTAAATATTTTCTTCATACCCTCATATATAGCAGGATCATCATGAAGATAAAAAATCTCTAAAAATTTTATAATTTTTTTTATTAAATATCCATTTAAAATTTATATAGAAGGCGGTGAGATATATAAAAAATATAATTTCACGACTAGTCCAGATATCGGGCATCACAGATATCACACCACTATATTACCTAAATTTATTAATTATTATTTATTTTTCTAATTTATAATATTTTAATATGTCATTTCTACATGTAAACATATAAATCCTATGACATGCAGGCTGAAAATAAGCATGCATGATATTGACTACCCCTATGATTCTTTGAAAATCCAATCAAAAGATCTATCATGGTGATCAGTTTAATCACGCCTTTATTTTCTAACTCATTTTGATATATGGAGGTCAATAAATAAGTTGTACTAGATCCAATTCTAGCCTCAAAGACCACAAAGCTCAGTTGAGTTTGCATAGGATCTAATATACCATATTTTTTAATAAGTCCAAACTATATATATATATATATATATATATATATATTTACAATATTTGCACTGTACTGATTATTCATCGATACCCCTAGTATTTTTATTTTGTATTATGTTAAAATAAATCTAAAAACTACATGTTTTTTTCATTTTTTATTTTTAAAATATTTGAATTTTGGTCGAGACCATGAGAAAAAATTTAATTTTGACCTCAAACATTTAATAGGATTATCATTGTGGATACATCAATATTATTTTCATTATCAGTAAATTCACCATTAGCCATTTTTTATATGTTATAAATTAATATATTTTTTTATAACTGTGGATACGTCCAAACAATATGATACGTCAATATTATTTTATTTTTTTAAAAATAGTTTATAATATATGTTATAAATTAATTAAATGATATTAAAAAAACTAAATAAAAAATACCTAATAAAAAATACCTAATTTATGGAGAGGAGAGTGAAAAAAATAAGTTATAGCCCATACCTGATAGATTAGGTAATGAAATTAAAATAGAAACAACTAAATTTCCACTCTACATTCACGTTCTTTAACCTTTTAAAAAATATTCTAAAACTAAATTAAAAAATTTAAACAGAGAGAGAGAATAGAGAGGGAGTGGGAGAGAGAGAACCGAGAGGGAGAGAAAGTGAGTGAGAGAAGAGTTTAGAAATTTGAATGAAAAACTCAAATCTTTAATTCATTTATATTGATTTTTTTATTAAGATGATTTATATTTATTTATTTATTTTACTATTTTTTAATTGAAAAGGTCAAAACTTCAACATCCATTGGATTTTCTATCCTAGCCGCAAAAATTTTATCCAACAGCCAGGATCTTCTAACATTATTATGTGTGTGTGTGTGTGTGGGGGGGGGGGGGGGGGGGGGGGGGGGGGGGTAGCCATCAAAAGCCAAAGCTTCTGAACGATCCAGAAGCTTCGGGTTTGGGAGGGCTAAGAGGGCATCAGCATGGGCTCGAGCTAAGAAGAAATGAGGCATCCACGTGCGACTGAGTCATGCTATGTGGATGTGCTCAGCCAAACACATGGCAAGCTAATTAAAAAACCCGCCACAAGTAGCATGCAAGGCAAGTTACTAAATTTTTAATATTTTTTTAATTATTAGGTGGGGCTAGCTTAGCAAGATTGGAGCACTCCCGATTCTTGGTCCGAGATAAAGATGTCAAACGAGGTGTACCGGTAAGGCCAGGCTCGGCCTATTTTTAGGTGGCCCATTCAAGTCACAGTGTTGTGCCTGGCACGGCATGACTTCATCACAGCTTGCCCGGCATGACCCATTACAATAAATAAAGCAATGCAAATAACAAAAAATATATTTAAAAATTCAAGCCTTAAAATAAATTAACAAAAAATAAATAAATAAAGACGATGTCAATCCAAAAAAAATAAATGAAAATATAAAATAGCATCAGCATTACAGCATATGATCAATGATGATATCAGTATCATTGTCTTAATTATAATCAACTATCAATTATCATTAATATCTCACGGATCATCATCAGTAACCGACTCCTCCGCTGTTGCTACAGTCCCAGCACGATCCTGGATGCCCAAGCTTAAATCCTCTCAATCTTTCATGCATGTTAATACCCCAACAACATCTAATCATATTCTTAATCTCCTATTTGAAATCACATTCATTGTAAAGAAAAAAAATAGAATCCAATATTATGTTTGACACTAAAGGAGTCAGTATGTCTTCTTCTTCTTCTTATTTTTATTCCTTATTTAGAAATAAAAATAAAAAGATGAAGATTTTCATATTCTCTAAAGATTTTCATCATGCACTCATAAATGATCAGCTCATCATGATGATGGAGTATCTCTGAAAATCCTAATATTTTTTTATTTAGTATCTATTTAGAATCTACATAGTGGGCGGTGAGGCATGTATAAGATGCATCGTCGTGACTAGTACAAATATCAAACGTCACAAACATCACTCTACTATAATGTTAAATTCATTAATTATTATTTTTTTTTCTAAGTTAAAATATTTTAGTACGTTATTCCTAGATATGAACCTAAAAATCTTATGATATGCAGGCTGAAATTAATTCTACATAATACTGACTACCCTTGGATCTCCAAAAGCCTAATCGAAAGACTCATCGTGATAATCAGTTTTGTCATGTTTTTCCTCTCTAATTCATTGTAATATATGAAAGAGATAAATTTTAAAGTAAAAATGGATCTAATCTTAAATAACTCACCGCTAAGTTGGGCTTGCCTAGGATCTAATGTACCATATTTTTTGATGCATAGTTTATCATGCCTCTTGAGGTTCTGAGAGCTCACACGAACTCTTAAAGTTTAAAATTTTTTTATAATATTTGCACTGTACGAATTTCTCTTCGGCATCCCTAACAATTTTTTATTTTATTATATTAAAGTGAGTCCAAATTACTGATATTCTTCTAATTTTTTATTTTTTAAATGTTTGGGTCAAAGCGACTGGAAAAATTAAAATTTCGACAGTATCAGACCTTTCCGTAGGATTTTAGTTATCGATATTATAATTCATTTCATTTTCAAAATTAAAATTATTATTTATCATTTTTTTAATTTTATTTTTAATTATATTATATTATATAATGTTTTTAAGTTAATAAATTAATTAAAATTAATTAAATTAAAATTAAAAAATAAAACTTAACAACTAAATTAAAAAAAATACTCATAAATCATAATGAGTAAAATAACCATCTTTTTGATGTACGCACCGCAAGCGCACCACAATCCACACCCGAGCCCCAAAACCCAATGGCGAGAGAGAAAAATGAGAGTCAAGAGAGTATGAGAGAAAAAAATATGAGAGAGAGGGCAATGTTTAAAACATAAATTATTGAATGAGGAAAAGATGAATTTATAGATTTTGAAAGATTTATTTTTTAAAAAAACTATTTTTTTTGGATTTTTTTTAAATAGGGCAGAATCCTTAGTGTCATTGGATTCTACCTCCTAACCATTGGGGGCAAAATCCAACGGTTGAGATTTGAATTTTTTTTTGGACCATTTAGATCAATTCGAC
This sequence comes from Sapria himalayana, assembly GCA_029783825.1. Classification (NCBI taxonomy): domain Eukaryota; kingdom Viridiplantae; phylum Streptophyta; class Magnoliopsida; order Malpighiales; family Rafflesiaceae; genus Sapria; species Sapria himalayana. Next base: position 1,101,149 of record JAREIK010001073.1, on the reverse strand, counting down.
CATCGAATTGATCCTAATGGTCATTGGTTCCAGAAGCTTCGACTTCTAGAACCATTAGGTTTAGGCTGGAGAAAAAAGACTGATGGGCCAAGTTATGGGACCGATGAAAATTCTAATCTATCAGGCTCAGGGTAAGTCAATGGAGTGAGGCAAGGTCAGAGCATTGTTCAGGTAGTGTCGAAATCGCATGTCCATGGGCCCTCGTACCGGGCCGTGCATGTCCCGACACGTGGCCCGGTAGACCAAGGAACAGCACGGAATGAGTCATTTTGTGGGCCGGCCCAGCCTAAGCATGAGCATGGGCCTGAATCGTGTCATGCCAGACCAGGCAGGGCCGAGTCAGGTGTACCCTAGTCTGGGTCTTGTCTGCCCGGCCCATTTGATACATATAGTCTTAGATCCAGGGTTACAGGAACCGTGCAGCTAGCCCATGCGTATGAGCCAGGCACCCAATTCGTGCATGTTCCTGCATGAGACCTTGTACACCCTAACCCAACACGGCACGACTCAAGTTTGGGCACGGTTCCGGACCATACTGGGTCATGCACGACTCAGCCATGCCATGCTGGGCTACCCAGCCCACTTGCCACCTCTAAACGATCCCAGAATTTAATTTAAATGAACATTAAAAATAAAATTGCATGAGATATAAAAAATGTCATCTTATGGATTATAGGTCATAGGATTCCCAACGAATACTCAACCCAATTCCCAATAAAAAAATCCTAATTAAAATCAAGTTTGCTAGTTATTTGTTTTGGATTTGCCCATGATTAAGTTGAGATTGTTGCACCTATGTTTACAATGTGTCTTGATGTTCTTTAATTTCTCTCTTAGCTCTCTTTTTTTTAATTCTCTTTAACAATAGCTTTTATACTTCAAGAATTCGTGCATCACATTAAATTGGATGTCACGGCACAAATTTGAGGTCGCGATTATGTCATCTCTTCGAATCCTTTGTGGAGCACAATTACAAAGGTTCTATGAATGATCTTGCCTGGTGCTTTATTCTTTGTAACATAGTCATTGATTTGGAAAGTAATTGTGACTCTGATCTTGACTTTGTGAGCAAAATATCACTGCACTAAAATCTGCAATTGAATCAATTCTCTCTATAACATAAAATCATAAAAGTTAGATTTTTCATTTTTTACCACTACTTTGGTATTGGTTTTATGAGTGAAGTATCATGGCATCGTGGACACCACGAATGAGTCATTACAATCTAGAACGAAAAGTTATGATTAAAAATAATGTTGCAACCAACATCTATTGATGTTTTAGTTTAATTTGAATAAGTTACAACTCTAAAATGTGTATGAACTATTTATACCAATGAGATACTCAGATGCAAAGGCGTAAAAATAATATTGTGACTATTACATAATTTAGAGCTAGTACAAACATGGCTCCAAAAATTATCACGGGCACAATTAATATATTACACAATAAAATAATAGTGTAAACTTGGTGATATATTAGTGACAGACAATTTAAGTCACGACTATTTTAGTAAAGTTATAATCATGAAAAAATACGACAATTACTCAATATTATTAGGAAAGAATATATATTAGTAGTGATAAAAGAATTGTCACAACTCATAATTTCTTTTTCTCCTATAAATATTTCTCAACCGAGTCTACTAATTTTACTAAAATTCTCTCTGATTTTACTATCATTTTTTCTTCAAAATAAAATTTTAGTAAAATCTCTTTGATAACAACTAAAATTCATGCAAACACTCCATATTTTATTTCCCTACTAACACCATTCATTCGATATTTTAAATAAATAACACTAGGGCTTAGGTATTACACTAACCATTGGCCAATGTCATGCAACAACCAACCTAACCCAACACAGTTGGTTGAGGAAGACAGGCCATTGTGTCATTTCGGGCCTCACACAGATGTATTGGTGGTACGGAATGACATGGCCTGGGTATCTATTTAATATCGTGTCTAACATGACATGGTAGCCCAACAAGGCTACCAAAATTCAGGTAGTGTCAATCTAATATGACATGTTTGATACCTCTACTTGTAATCACACCAAGACATAACATAATCATACACAATAATTTATATTATTATTGACAATCAACTTTATCTCAACTATTTGGATTGGTTACACAATAGCTTACAATACAAGTCTCCAACTTGCTAGGCTACATTTTATTTTTTGGCATGCGAACAAACCCAAGGACCCACAATGTTGCCACCAATAGGTCTCCTTAAGCAAAATGATAATTTGGGTGGGAGGGGATTCGAGACCCTTTGTTCACATGTATGAGATTAGGTAGTCACCACCTGATATACTATCCTTTGTCTTATAGTTTTGTATAGTATTTCTTTCAAGTAAAAACATTAGATATGTCTTGTATTGATCACTCAATGGACTGATCAAGCCTGAGCATAGAATTAGGCAAGTATCTCAGTTCTGTAGAGAATGGGCTCAAGATGGGCGTTGTTCACATCAAAGCTTGGGCCGAGCTTTTGCCGCTACACTAACTCAGGATGGTAAGGTGTGGGTTGTGAGCCACAAGCTTTTTAGAGACATCTAGTTTATATGCATCTATATAATGGATATATTATAGTGTAGATATATAAATATATAAATATGTATATATATATATACAATAATAAATATGTTTATATAGATATGTATAGTAGTGAATGTATATATGTGTTTATAGAGTAGTATACATGTATATTATAAACACATCCAATTACACTATTGTATATAACTATTTATATACAAATACATATTCACATATATACTATGATACACACACACATATATACTATGATATACACATACATATATACTATTGAATACACACACACACAAAGACAAGGATGCTAAGACAAAATGTAAATAAAGAACACATAAACTTTATAAATATCAGTGATAAAATATGTACAAGCAAAATCTTTGTATATTAAGTCATTAGGATTAAGGTATCAAAATCTCTTATATTATTATCTACGACATTCTAAATAAGATATTGACTCAGAAATAAATGTGTTATGAGTATCATAAAAAAGAGTAGTAAAAGACGAAAAAACAAAACTTATAAAATCGAATATTAAATATTACTCATAAGTTAGTTCCAGAGAATAATTAAAATGTAAAGATTAAAGGAGTTGACTACAAAATCATTTAACTCCTTTGAAGACTCGTCTCTTGTTTTTAGCATGTAACATATGTAGAGGTGGTCAAGGAGTCGGGCAATTTAAACTGGCCCAAGGAATAACATGTAACATATGACAAGGTATGCTAGTCTGCTGCTTGGAAGAGATGCATGAAGTACACCGTCCACATGATGTGCCCCTAGTTTTTAAAATTCCCAATTAACAGCATATATGCTCCATGTGCCCCTAGTTTGAATTAAAATTGATAACGAGTCAATTCGAATAGACACGAAACTAGCTCAATATAATAATATCTAAAAAAAAAGTTTTTAAAAAAAATATACATGCAAGGGCTAAATAGCCATTGCGCGTTGTCACATGCAAGAGGCCACATGATGTGGCTCACATCTCAAGACTGTCACGTGCATGCATGTCACATGGCACCCTCTACCAATTGGGTTACAACTCCAACAAACAGATAGAACATAACAGATAGAATAATACTAATCAGTTTTAATTAAAAAATATAAAAACATATATTTTAATACATTTTAAAAACATCACGCCCCATGTCTATCTAACTGGAATTCTCTCTTTATAAAAAAAAACTCTCAATTTCTCTCTCTAAGCTTTTATACATGAGATTAAATTATTATTGTAGAATTTTTTTTGATAAATAACTATATTTTGAAATTGATGACAAAGAGCATTAAATTCAACAAATCATATTCTGCGTTCACATAATTGTGATGATGAGTCAATAAATTTACAAGGTACAAGTTCAGAACTCATTTTTTTTTATTTTAAATACTAGATAATTATAAGTATCATTTTCTACCCCTAACATTCTAAAAAGATATCAATAATAATAAAAAATTTAAAATAAAAAAATTAATATTTTACATGGGTTTAATATAGAAAATAATAACCTAACTGAAAGATCCAAGTTTGATTTATATTACACTCATTTAGTTAGCTCATGCACCTAAATAATTTAGGTTACACAAATAAAAATCTTAAATTTTAAATAATTTTAACATAGTTTAAAATATAAAAATTAAAGTAGATTCATCCAATATATGTATTATAAAAAATGTATAGCTACAATAATATTATTGGGACTAAACACCTTAGGAAACATATCAAATAATATACAAATAAACATAATACATTGGATACTAAGTAAATTCAATTTGATGATGAGGTCATTAAATTCAAATAAACTTGTGAAATATCAAAAACTAATTCATTATATGCATAGATAAGTATGATTTGGTTAGAAAAATATTACTAGATTTGTTGTTAGTATAAGTATTTTGCTTTAATTTGTGAAACATCCAAAAATAAATTAATTATATGCATAAATACATCCAACTCACTAATCATAAAATTCATATGTCGACTTATAAGATCATAATAATAAAAATATATATATTTAAAGATTAAGTAATAATTAATATACTTAAAAACATATTAAAATAATATTAATGAAATCGCATATAAAGACTAGTCATGATAATATTTCTTTCACATGCATCACCATCTACTTTTATGAATTTAACTGAAAATTAAATAAAAAAATATTACAATTTTGAGATATTTCATTCACATATTTAATCATATCATATGAGAGATTTTTTGATATTCATCAAATTTATTTTTACTCTACTTTCATCCTCTATCTATCTCTCTTTCTCTCTCTCTCCTCTTTTATATTTTGTTTTATTGTCTGTTCTAAGTTTTAGGCTAGTTAGTTTAGAAAAAGAAATAGACAATGATTATTACTTAAATATAAGTTATGTTATTATGATACACATTTATTTTGTGTTTATTAATTCATGTTATAATAAAAAATTCTAAAAATTTTAAAATTATTAAATTTTTAAATTATAAAATATAGATAAAATAAAATAATGATAAATAATAATTTTAATACTAATTATTTTGATCAAGATATATATAATAATGACAGCCTCACCAAAAAGTACAAGGCTGAAACTAAGTTAGCTCTAATAATTTCGACTCATTTTTTTAAAAAACTTAAAATTAGATAAATTTCAATAGTATAAATTCAATTTAACATAATAAAAAAAAATTCTACTAATAATAAAAACAAATCAAATATATATTCAAAAAACATATATATATATTATAAAAATATATATACATATATAAATACATATAATTATAATCACTTTAAAAGACATGTCAATTAATATATCAAAAAATATGATGCATTAAATATTAGACAAATCTAACTCGATGACAGGACCTTAAAGTTAGATCAACTATAATTTAATTGACCCGATTTATTTACCATAATAACTTTGAGAGGGATAACATAGCCAAATTAATTACTATCATGCCTCTTATGATTAGATTTTTAAAGAATTATATGATAATTAGTATTATGCAGATCAACATCTAACCTATTTATTATAAAATTTCTAATTCTACAAATAAGAATGACATAATAAAATATAATAAAATAGAAAAATAAAAAATAATTAATAAATTTAAAAAATATAGTAAATCAATACTCATAATATATGAACTAGTCATAATGGTGCATCATTTGCATATCTTATAACACACTATGTGAATTCAAATTATTTAGGATTTTCTAAAATCCTCTAATCTCATGATTGTCATACCAATTATAAGTATACGATAGAGTTATCATTAGTATGTTTGTCAAAACTATTAGATAATAATTATTAAGTAAAATTTTTCACATTAAGTAAATGTATCACATAATTAACCTAATAATACCAACAATAATTAAAGTTTTTTTCATTACATTAGAAAAATTAAAAAATTCATTAAAATACTTTAAAATTGTTAGAAGACAATAAAAGCTTAGTAATCTATATTTATTAGTGAGCCTAAAAAATTCTAAATGAATATGAGACACAATTAAAATTATATCTACTTGAGGTTATATTTTGATTTTGACGAATAACAAGTAATATCTAACTACGTCAATATTAAGAATAATAAACTGATTATTAATGATTTAATCTGAAATACAAAAATTTTATTAATAAAATTCCTGAAAATTTTTTATAATATAACTAACATGTATTCATCTATATACACTCTTAACACTTACATTAGACTTAGATGCACACGCAATACCAATAGCATCTTTAGCATATATAAATGATATCATGTATTTAGTGTCATGACTATTGAAATGAAAATCAAATATTTGAAATATTAATCCTCCTATCTAACTCTTAATTGCTTGGATATCTGTATAAATCCTATGATTAATGTAAAAGATGAATAAAATATATTAATATGCACATAAATGAACCAAGCAGATGAACCTAAAAATTTTATTCAAAAAAATTAATTAATATATTTATATATTATGACACTAGGTGTTATAATTATAACGAGAATCCAAATACAGATATAAATACCATATTCAGAGACGATGCCATATATATAACCTGTTAACAAAGAAAAAAATGGTAGGATGGTCTGTCAAAAAAGAGCGAGTTATCTTAATACATAGATATCATTCACTACATCATCTTATCACAAGATGATTATTTTAAATTTGATATTTGGACCATATATCATAGAAGTACTAGTATGCTTGAAAAATTGAAAAACTAAAAAAATTCAAAATTGAGCATTTTTAAGATTCAGTAAAAAAAGTAATTGACAGATAATGATTCATAAGACATCAAGAATATTAAGGCAACTACTAACAAAACCTTCAAAAAAATACATAACGATAATGATTTGTATTAGTACTACAATACAATAGATACAGACTAATGACACATGCGTTGTTGATGTAAAGTTTATTTATTTCTGCTTTCTTTAGCTTATATTATGTATCATATTTTAAATTGTATTTTTTCCAAATGAGAGTTTGAGTTGAAGGAAATATAAGATACTTATTTTAATTATTAATTTTATTTTGATATGCAATATTACTAATAAATAAAAAATTAAAATTTTAAAATATTTTAATTAAACATTTAGGATGGAAATAATCAGGATGACCCAAAATTGACTTGGCACAAAAGTGCCTGACTACATACAAATCAAGTAATGCTAGGCTACGTCATTGTGTTCTTGTGCTATGTCAAGCACGACATGGTGACCCGACTAGGTCACAAATTTTGGTCATATCAATATGACACGACCCATTTGATATCTCTAAGCTAGTTATGATTGCATTGCACTGCTCTAAATCTAGCTTGGACTATATGTATACTAGGTTTACTCCATCATATGTCCTTTTCTCCTAATATAGAGTGTAGACCAAGTCCTAGCTAATCATAGAAAAATATTAATCTTCAACTCATCATGAGTCCGAACTAGAATTAACTCATATATTACTGTCATCTAAATTTAAGAGAGGGTTACTTTAATGAAAAATCTTACTCTCTAAAATTAATCTAATATTTATTAACTTTTTGCAAATAATAGCTACATAAAGTTATCATAATATGATCAATAGATTCAAATATAGTCAAATAGTGACCATATTTGCTAACTATAGGTTTATTTGGGACTACAATACAAAAATAATAATAAGTCTAAATGCAACTTCTAGTCTTACATTCTTCTTAAACTTGCTAAAAAATAAATCTTAATAAAAAAATAATGTCAGCGCTTACTAACAACATATCAGACTCATAAAAAGCATTTATATCATTTTTTAGGTACTAGAATAACTATGAAAGGTAAGCTTCAAAGCTCTAGATATCATTTTATTCTAACATAAGAAAAAATTATTATCAAAATAAACACTTCTAAAGATTATATGAGACATAATATAGAATCTCCCTTCAAAATACAAAATATGAAATGGCACAAGCTGAAAAATAATAAAAAAAAAAATAACTACGATTAACACAATATCTCACTAAATATATTTTAGAACACTCACACCAAATATGTTTCAGAACACTCACATCTATCCGGATATATTTCAACATCTATCCGGATATATTTCAGAACATTCATACTAAATGTGTTTCAGAATACTCACATCTAATATAAGAGCCAGACATGTCTCAAACAAATATATATTTTTTCTTTTTATGCAAATGTGCCAAGATAGAAAATATGATCACATAATTAAATGAGAAAGTATTGAAACTATCAGATATCTACTACAAAATCTGATGCATAATCATTTATTACTTTTTAAATAATTTTATTAAATTAATTTTTTATTATAATCTATAACAAAAAAAATATAAATCACAAATAATAATCAAAAATAATAATAAAATACATGAATTCATCTCAAGTCTCATCTTTTTTAATACACATAAATTTGAGAATATCAAATCAAAATAGTCTTTACTCACAATCCAAAATAATAATACAATTAAGAATAAGATAAAATATTTTTAATTTAATCAATAATAAATGATTGTATTAAAAATTCTCAAGTAAAAATTCCCACGTACTCAATAAAAAATCCTACCATAAAAGATAAAACATATAATCTAACTCTCTCAAACCAAAATACAATATTTTTAAAAATTTTTCAATGCAAAAAACAAGAATCAATAAAAAAATAAAGTCAACCTTGAATTTACTGGTGTCAAATAGGCAATGACGGATACGGGTGCTCTCCAAAAACTTGAATAAAAAATGGTCCGCATGATGTGCCAAGCACGACAAGCAACAATAATCATGTTGTGCCTGGCACCGGCATGGTTCCCTGGATGGCAGGCCCGAGAGGGCCCACCACCCGAAGTCAGCCCGATTTCGAGCTGACTTCATGCCAAATTTTGGGAATACGGGTGCTCTTCAAAGCCGAGGAAAAGCACCTGATGACTCGCAATGCTCATTGCGTCGCCCATCGGGCATCGTCCTTTGCCGCATTGGGCATCGAGTCGAGCGCGATCCTCTATCCCAACCAGATTGGCGGATCCCAAGGCACGTGCTAGGTCATGCTCCGTGCCGTGCACATGTGCCAGGCACCTAGGTCGTGCCAGGAACCTAGGTCATACCTAGCACAGCACGCAAGCCTACATCCCTCAGCACGACACGGCACGATACGGCACGGCACAAGTCGTGCTGACAGTCCGCCGGACATGGTAGAACCACACCAGGTTCTAGACTAGGTTCCGAGTCGGGCCAGACCCATTTGACACATCTACTTGAAATACAAAAAAAAAACTCATGAAAATGAGACTTAAAAGATAGTTGAGAATAAGTAAAACAAACATTAAAAAAACAAATGTAAAAAGGGAATAATTTCAGACCCAATGACTTTTGAAAAATTATTTTTTGGTACCATAATATTTAAGAAACAAAAAGAAAATATAATCCAGAATAAAATGATTTCCGATAATATGAGAATTGACTTCGTGTATCGACAATCCAAAATTTTGAAGTGAGTACAAGTTATAAAAATTAATAATACTTAAATCACATAAAATCTTAGAAAATAATTTTATATACTACTTTCTATTAAGTATCTAAACAAATAAACTTTGACTTATGATGATCAGAATGTCTCTCTCAATACTCTGTAATATTTCTGATATACTTTATGGAAACGATTATCAATACCTAAATTTGAAAATTCTATTTATCCTACACTATGTACACTAAAAAAAATTCTGTCTGCATACAGATGTCATATCATAGTTTCCCAAATTAACATAGATAGCCAAAATACAAATTTATCCCTCAAAAGCCAAAACAAGCTAAATTACTAATTTGGGGTATTCTGTTTTTCAAATTTTGTCCCCTCTGAAATTAGTATTTTGAGAGCCTAATATGCTACAATAATCCTAGAAATTAAGATTTTTGGCGCCTAATATGCTATTGCCCAAATTGGGCCACAACACCATCATGATTCCCACACTAACATCTCATGGCATTGATGCCCATTGCACATAGTGAGTGTGTGACGACAAAATATAACAATGCATAGCAACTATGTGCCTCCTTTCTCTTTGGAATGAACGTGCATGCATTGCCACATGCTACACCCACATGCAATGTGCTAGAAAAATGCATGCATACTCTCCATGAGATTTTGTACCATTATGCTCTAGGCTTTGTTCCCCAAAGATTTTAGCTATGATACCCTATTAAAACATTAAGCCAAAATATAAATAGACAGTCAATAGATTCTATAAATCCCAATGATAAAATATTTACAAGACAAACCTTTATATACTAGGCGATTCAGATTTAGGAAGCTCATAAATTCATGTTCTTATCCATAATAAAATAATAATAATAATAATAAAGATAAATTTCAAGTTTAAGACTAATCAGACATAATCTTTATAATTTTAATGAATAGGCTATTAAAGTATTGACCTCTCTCAAATCCAATGCAAAAACAAAAGCCTTATGCACTAAATATGATATTAATATCTATACATATACACACATATTATTATATATATGTACATACTACATGCATACATATATATAATATACTATGATATAAATACATTTTATCATATATGTGTGTGTGTGTCTATGTAAATATAAATATACACACAGATAGTTATTGATGTATATGTGTGTATACATATACCATATCTTGTGTGTTTGTGTGTGTACAATTTGTATATATACATGTGTACAATTATATACACACACAAACATATATAAACCAATATTCATGCCTTAATTTCAAGAACTTTGGGCTGCCACAGGCAGGCCGAATAGCCACAAATACTAATCTGTCGAAAAATCAATATTTATACCAGAATCTTGAGAGAAAACTCGGAGCCAAAAAACTAAGAAGAAGTAATTTACTTTAACTGTGATAAATAAAATGGAACGTGTGTTTTGGTTTTGAGCAGAGAATGTCACCTCATCCAAGTCAAAAGCTACACCTAATTTCTGGAAGCAAGAAATAACAGCCTTGGCAGTTCCAGATGTGTCCAACTTTCCGGCTTGATGGGACTCCGTCACCTAAAATAATAAGCATGCAACGAATAAAGAATAGAAGAATGCTTTTGATGGCACATGATCAATGTGCCAAGCATCGTCCACTACCAATAGTTGACTACAAGTGAAGAGTGTAAATTTTCATTAAAATACACACATATGTTATACTTACACAAACACCACACACACACACACACACATATACACAAATATTAGTAAACACTAAACACAAGTACATCAATAAATCAATTTCATCGAGATATCATAAAACTAGATAATATACAAGGACATAATTAAAATATAAATATTACATGATAAATAATATATCCACAACTTTGTGAATATATCTATATATTTTCAACTTTGTATGTATATCTATAGATACATATACATACATATATAGAGAGACGGACACAAATGGAGAGAGGACAAGAGGCCTTGCTACTCACAAATTATTCTAAAATTATATTCCGAAAAAAGAAATTATAAATAGAATTAATGTCATGCCTAAAAATATAATTTTTAATAACATATTCAAAAGAATCTTTTAATTTTTTTATGAAAATAAGTTTTCTCAAATGTTATCTCCATTTAAGATGATAATTATGATTTTCATAACTATAAATATTGTATATATATTTTAACCTTTTCATAACTAAAAAAAATCTTTTCATCTTTTTTTTGTTTCTCCTATCTCTCTCCTCCCATCACTTATACCAACCCTAATATAACTGGTGATTTAACATATTATCATAAATATTACACACACACACACACACACACACACACACACACATATATATATATATATATATATATTTCATGTTGTATTATATATTTAGCTTTTCATAATTAATAATTTTTTTTCTTTCTTTTCTGCTTCTCTTCCCACCCTCCTTTTTTAATCACCTTAATCAATCCTAACCTTAACCGTTGATTTAACATTGTATCATAGATTTTCTAATGAGGTGCAATGGAATTAGTGTGTGGGTGATGGCACACCCTCTAACAATGCCAAAAATTATAATAAGCAATTTGTGATGGCAATGTTAATTTTGTCATGTTGTATAAAATACCCACATATAGTGGATATTTCATGGCCATCAAAATTTCTACATTGTGTTTTTTGGTTTTCTATGAGATTTTTGAGGCACACAATGATACCACACGGCGGACTAAATGACAGTGCTGGAACAAATAAGAAATGTTATTATAATTTCATGGTGGACTGCAAAGATGTTATTCTTCTTAAGTAATCATACTCAAGAGATTACTTTAAGTCAATAAAATTTTTTTGCATAAACTAGTGGTTGCTGCATAAAAATAATTTACTCAAAATCATCGTGAAGAAATTCAATCCTCACATCTAACATATAAATAATTTGGATTTAGCAAATAGCAATAAAAAAAAAATCAAATAGTGATAATGTTGGCCACAAGATAAAATATTTTAATAATTCACACAATAAACTTATGTAAATCTCATCACTACCAACTAGCTCTAAGTCTATCGTTCCTTCAAGTATCATCTTCAGCATATACACTAAATTACATATCACCACAAACTTACCTAAAGACTTCAAAATAACATCCCAAATATTGTTAGAAATAGTTACCCATGGTGCATCCAATATAATTTGTGCTAACTTACATAGTTATTTGAGACACAAGATATACTGAGATACAAGTCTTTTGTAATCTTAAGACTATAGTAGAGGTGTCAAACGGCGGGTAGGGCAGGCCCGGCCCATTTTTTTTTGAGCACGAGCGTGCCTTCGTGCCGTGCCGGGCACGGTTACCATCCAGTGCGGCCCGGCCCGGCTTAAAAAGCCGGGCACGCTCAGGGCCAGGCCTGCCGTACGGGCCAGAAATTTTTTTTTAAAAAATTTTTTTTTATTTTATTTATATAAATTATGAAAATATATATAAAATTTTAGATAATGTATAATATTATATATTTATAATATGAAAAATGTTAAAATTTATTAAAATAACAAAGTTTAAATTTTTTTTTTTTATGTAATATAAAATTAATTTAAAATTTATTAGAATTATATAATAAAGTTATAAATTTTTGAATGAAAAACTAAAACAAAAAAAATAAATAAAATTAATACATTTTGTTAATAAAAATAAAAATTAAAAAAATATAAGCAACTCAAATGAAAAATGACCAATCAGCCATTTGAAACCGAAGGTCCGAACCAAACAAATTACAGTTTCAACACAACGTACAAACAAAGCATACAATCAATAAAAAAAATATCGAAATCAAAAAACAGTAGATCATCATCAATCATCAATCAACATATCATGAGCATCATCAGCCACAACATCAAGATCAGTATCATATGAATCATCATTATCAACAATCAACTCCTCTGCCATCGCAGTGGATGCGACTGCAGTCCAAGTAGCAGCTCCAGCACGATCATGGATGCTAAACCTCGAATCCTCCCAATCCTTTAAACAAGTCAATGTCTCAACAATATCTGGACGTAATCTCGATCTCCTATTCGAAATCACGTTCACTGCAACAGAAAAAACAGACTCCGATGTTACGCTCGACACTGGAGGAGTCAGTAGATCCCGTGTCATCCTAGATAGCACGAAAAAGGTAGACTCATATGATTTCTACCATTGTAATATATCAAGATTCTTAGTATCAGAATGTGATAGAATTGAGCAGTAATCGGTATCTAAGTACCGAGAAAGCTCGCTCCTATGTGATGGTCCACACCTACGTTTCCCCCTCGCTAGCTGAATGAAAAAAACATCATCTCCGAATACGGTATCAATGTCCGTAATCACAATCTCACTACAACCACCATCATACCTAGTATCGTGGTATGTGAACAAGTCAGTCAACTTCTCGTGAATGAACCCTTCAGGTGGCTCTTCCAGGTTCATGCACGAGAAAATATAAGTCAAGGTATTTTCTACCCCTTCCACATTAACCCTAGGATCAATGCATGCAGCGAGGCAATAAAGAGATGAAATTATGGACCAGTACTTTAAGTACTTGGTTTCCATCTCTGTAATCATATGGCTAAGTGTCGGTCAGCTCGATACTTCCTAAACATGCAACTAATGTTACATATGCACCGGAGTACAATGCACGTCATGGGCGTATAAACCAATGAACACAAGATCGTCATGTCATAAAAAATCTTCAAGAATTTCATAAATAAAATTCCTGAAGCTCAGTCAGTGTCGTCAATAATAAGTTCGTCACTCTTACTATCGACACAGTCAGATATCACGTGTTCGTATCCAACACATGATTCCAACATCAGATACGTGTAATTCCAACGATGTCTCACATCAGATTGAAATTTCTTCTTCTTAAGATTCACAGACTGACAAAGACTACCAAACTTTTGTTGTTTGCGAGGAGTGCGAATATATTTTAGTACATTACGTATAATATCTAATACGAGAGAACACACTTTCATACCCGCTCGAACAATCAGTTGATCACGTGACACATGCATCTGACATGAAAAATCTCTCCTAATGGTGCATCTCTAATATTCCTAACAAACATGTTAATCGCTACTCCATTATTAGATGCGTTATCGAATGTTACACTAATAATGTTATTTTGAATTTTATATTCCCTAAAGATTTTCATCAACACTCAAAAATGGTCGGGTCATCATGAGGATGAAGAATCGCAGAGAATCCGAAAATTTTTTTATTCATAGTCCAGTTAGAATCTACATAGTAGCTGGTGAGATATGCATAAGATGATTCGTCGTGACTTGTCCATATATCAGACGTCACGGACACCACTCAACTATATGCCATAAATTCATTAATTATTTTTTTATTTTTCTAACTTATATATTTTTAGTATGTCATTCCTAGATGTGGACCTAGGAATCCTACGATAAGCAGGATGAAAATATGTCTGCATGATGCGCAGTACCCTTTGATCTTCCAAAAATCTGATGAGAAGACCCATCAATGTGATAAAGTCGGTCATGTCATCCTTACCTAACTCGCTGTAGTATATGAATGGAGTAAACTTTGAGATTGAACTTGATCCAGTCTCAAAAAATGCAGTATCAAGTTGGGTTTGTCTAGGATCTAATGGATTATATTTTTTGGTACATAATTCGGCATGCCTCTTAAGGTGCCCAGTCCCAAACGAACTCTTACATGTTAAAAGTATCATACAATATTTGCACTGTGTCATTTCTTCTTCCTCACCCCTAATATTTTTTTATTTTATTATATTAAAATGAGTCCAAACTACATAAGTCTTAGTTTTTTGTTTTTTAGAAATTTGGGTTGAGATGACTGGAGAAACCAAAGTTTCAGCAGCCTCTGACATCTATGTAATATTTTCATTTTCTAAATTTAAATATGTTTCATTAGTATTTGTCATTTTTTAGGATTTTTGTTAATCAAAATAGTTATTTAGAGACTAGATGACTGGTTTTAAAATTTTCTATTTTTGGTCTAGAGAGAGAAACTAGAGAGAGAAAAAAAAACTTAAAATAAATTACCTGATAAAAGCAGTGAGGTCGATCACGTGCACGGTGCACCACAGTCAAGCTCAAAATTCAAAACTCAAGTTGAGATTCCCAAAAATCCAAGCCGAATGCCGAAATCTCGAGTCCCAAGAGAGAAGAGCAAGATTTTTGAGAGAGAAAATGTATATAAAAAACATAAATGCTATAGAGAGGGAGGGGTGGAATTCATAGATTAAAGAAAATATTTCTTTTTAAAAAGTCATTTTTTTTTAATTTTTTTTTAATTTTTTAAGGGGCAGAATCATGAGGGCCGTTGGATTCTGCCCACTAGCCGTTGGAGGCAAGATCTAACAGCTGACCCGACCCGCAGTCTTTTTTGCTGGAGGGGCGAAGCGAGGGGGACACGGGATGAACCCGTACCGGTGTGCCGTGCCACGGGCACCGAACCATGCCGGGTCAGGCACCACACGGCTCGTGCCTTACCCGGGCACGAGATTTTCTCGTGCCGAGCTGGCCTAGGCACGGCCAAACCATGATGTGCCTCGTGCCAGGGTGGCCCTGTTGACACCTCTAATTTTAATTAAAAATATATAATAATTTATATACAGTAATACCCCAAATTGAATAGCTAACATGAATATTTGGTCTTTAATATTTTAATGATAAACTTATTGCCAAAAAAATCTCTAATATACATGCGCAAGTCTAATTGTAATATAATTACAATTTGTTCACATCTCTCTTTCACCAATATCAACTAAAATTTATATAAATCTGTATAAATCTTTGAATTTATATCTACTTATAATTCTTTTGTATCATAAAAAACTCTAGGTTCAAAAATATTCAAATAAATACAAATTCCAATGAAATTAAATCTCTCATCTTCAATAAATGATTTTTATGATATTTTTATATTTCTTTTCACTATCATTAAAATTTTTGGAAATAATTTCCTTCATATTTTTCATTGCTGCATAAATATAGCCCATATGAGATCACTTGTTATCATCCACCAAACAAAGAACATGTACAAAAAGATACAACATATTCAAGCAAATAATGTTTCAAAAATAAGTCATAAAAATTATATTAGTTATATTTTTTTTCCTTTTGCATTTTTGATCTTTTGTTCATTTAGTTTCCGTTTAATCGAAACTAGTGAACATCTTCGAGTTATTTTTTTGTTCATTAAGACGAGAAAATGATAAAGATAGTTGCAAATTGAGTCTTAAGTCTTAAAAACTCCTTTTGCTCAATAAATCACCTTTAAATGCTAAGCAATCCCACATTATTATAAATATAACCACATATATATACAAGTCGTCTAAATTATTTTCTTGATATGTGATATTTTTCTAACATCTTCTAACAATAAGTCAAGATAAAATTTAACACATGGCATCCAATATCAATGTAGTCTTATTAATTCCAACAATGTTCATATACAAATTAAATTTAAACATAATATAAATAAGTTAATAGAATAAAGAAATAAACTATAATATAAAATCAATTATAAAAATAAAAAAGAAGTTTTAAATAAAATTATAAACTATGTTGCACGGATACGCCACTGGACGGGCGTATCCACGTGTCGGACACGTGGACACGGTACAGACACGCGTCGGATACGTGTACAATACACCACGTGGCGTATCGTTGATAGATTCCGTGTCCGATACGCCATGTGGCGTATCGGACAGATGCGTCGGAGACGTATCCGACACGTTGTTACAAAACCGACGCGTCGTTTACCGAACCGACACGTTTTTACGATTATGATGTGGCGGAAATACAATATATATTAACGCTTACTCCTATAACTTCATCAAATTCAGGAGCACACCGCCAACAGTGAGTGGCCGACAAGCCGATTGTGGGAAATAGTTGTTATTGCGTCTAACGGGGAGGGGAGAGAAGTTGGAAGCTGAGGAGCACACCGCCGATGCACTGATAGTACCTAAGGTAATCTAATTCTATAATCTATAGGGGGGGGTGTGTTGGAAGCTATAACGGGAGGGGGCTGTGTTGGAAGCTGTAATGGAAGGGGGGGTATAAAACATAATTTTAATTATTTTAAATAGGGGGCAGGGGTTAGAGGGTTTAAATATATCTTTTTTATGTTTTAATTATTATTGTTTATTTATATATATACAAAATATAATAAACAAATAATTTATTTTAATTTTAAATACATGATTTTAAAAATAATAATAAATATGTAATATTAAAATATGGAATATATAAATATGAATACTTTTTGTAGTATGTATATGTAATATTTAGTAATATATAATATGTAAGTATAATAATTTTTGTTATATAATTTATTTTAAATAAATTAATATAATATGTAAATAATGAAAATATAATGAAAAATGTATTATAGTATTGATGTAGAAAAAAAATATGATTAAATTAATTTTGAAATAATATAGATTATTTAAAATACATAATTTTTTTTCATGCAGAATTATACAATAAAATGAGTTGTAATTCTGAGCCTTCAAGTAATCAACAAAATATTCAAGATGTTGATGATAATGCTCCATTATGAAAATATGTCACGAAAGATGTAAAATTAGATAAAGAAAAATGGGGAAAAAATATTACTTTTCAATGCAATTTTTGTAGACAAATATATAAAGGATCATATCTATTGCTCCACCGCATCGAGATTTAGAATCAGTAAGAGAAAGAAAAAAAATGTTTTGAAAGATATTTTTCTAATGAAGGTGAAAGGAAAAGAGCAAATGACGAGTATGCTATATTTTTGGCATTTTTGGAAGATTTTTCTAGTAGTAATTTCATCAATGACATGTGGTACATGAGTCCTATTAAATGATAGGTTGTTCATGGAACTGCTGCACCGATGCTTCAATCTATTGCATTAAAATTATTAGGACAACCTTGTTCATCCTTATGTTGTGAAAGAAATTGGAGCACTTATAATTTTATTCACTCCATGAAGAAAAACAAGTTGACACCACAAAGAGCTGAAAACTTAATTTATGTCCATAATAATCTTCGACTTCTATCAATGAGATCTCCAAACTATAATGAAGTCGAATCTAAAATGTGAGACATTAAAGATAATGATTTTGAATCAATGGATATTGAAAATGCTGGAATTCTTGAGATTGCGGATCTTTCTTTTGATGAACCTGAACTGGAAACTATTTTGTTTGATTCATAAAAAAATGCTCATCTTTTGATTTAATATTTCTTATGTTTGTGTTTGAATATTTGTAAAAATAATGTTTGAGCATTTTTTTTATTTATCTAAATTTATGTTAATAGATAATATTGGTATTTATTTTTTTTTCATACAGTATCCTAGCCGTATCCCTATCCTAATTTTTTGAAATTTATCGTATCCCCGTATCCTGCCGTGTCGTATCCCCGTGTCTGTATCCGTGTCCGTGCAACATAGATTATAAATACCCATCATCACATGCTTTAAAATATTATCTATTAACTTAAATAACAATGTATTCATCAACTTTTTTCTCCTTATTTTCATGTAATTCAAATAATTTATATCTCATCATAATTATAAAAAAAATATTAATGAATTTTACGAATATGATACTTATTAAAGAATTCACCATTAAATTTATCAATATCTTTTTCTTCCTATTAGTTTATCCATCAAACATAATTGAACACCTTTTTTTTTCATTTTGAGAAATAATCATTTATCAAATCCTTTGTAATAGTCAATTCTCATTTTAGATTAATAACTTTCATATTATGAAAACTTAGTCATATATATCTCAAACCATATTGCTCAATTCCCTCGAATATTGGGTAAAAACTAGTATAGTTCATATTTGATTCTCAACCTACCAAATATTCATAGATATTTTGATATTTTATGTTGATGTATAGGCATGAAATAAAAGAAATTATGATTTGATTTCATAACTTTGAAATTTTGACAAATTTTAATAAAGTCATAAAATTGATAAATTTTTAAAAAAGTATTTAGCTGAGGCGGTAGACCATGAAATCTTACAAAGTTTTAACATTCAGTCTTGGTTGAAACTACAACTATAAGCTTATTACAATCTTTTAATGCCACAAGCATACCAGCTCATTAGCATAATTTTTCTGTTATATAACACATTTTTAGTGATTGCAATATTATCATAATATTTCAATCATACTTATCTCATAAAATTAAAGTACAACTACGAAATTAATTCTAGGTCAAAACAACCAAGTACCTCACTGATACTAAAGATCACAACAATATTCTAGTATCACGATTTTAACTTAAATATGACTCATTAATCTCAAATTAGAATCATGATCTTTTTACAAAGCAATGACTTTTGAATTAATAAAATTTAGAGATCAAAAATTAATCATGCCAAAATCATATTAATTATTTAGAGCCATAACTTTTATGACACTAAAAATTATATTAGACAATATATGAGTATGGACATTTCCCAAAGTCGAGACTCTTGTCCTCAAAGAAAGACAAAGCCGCAACTTTTGTGTTTCAGCTAATTGTCAGTGGGGTAACATCCTTGCAGTGTCGTGACAATATGATACATGAGAGAAATAAAATATAGTATTACGACCTTACACAACACTATGGGCACTTAAGACATAAAGAACAAATTTTATGTCGTGACCATTTCTCAATGTCACGGCCACAAAATACATAAGATACTTTCTTAATGTCACAACTATTTACTAACATCAAAACCATATAATAATCTAGAAAAACTAATGTCACCGCTATGATTTTTTCATAGTACCTCGGACATAAAACAATATGATAAGTCCTTCACCACGTACTTCCCAAAGTCATGATCCTTTATTAAAGATAGTAAGACAAAAAAATGAAATCATGGTTATTTGACAACACCACAACTTCATGTTACAAAGATGTTAAGCTCAAGCCGTGATCATTACTAGTGCTGCGACTTTGTGTTACAAAAAAATTAGAATCTAATTTAGAGTCATAACTATTTTCTATAGTCACGACCTAAAACTTAAAAGATAATTATCAAAGTTACATACTTATTTTAAAAGTCATGACTTCTTAATTAAAGTAATACATAATTATCTGAGTATAAAAAAGAATGATAGAAAAGTTTACAAAAAAATCTACCATTCTTCTTTATCTCTCTCCACACAAATAAGATAACAGTACAACTACCAAATACTAGAGTGAATTTTATACTTCATAGGAATTCCACAGGCAAGCAAAATTAATGTTAATTCCTAAAATTAAGGACATTGCTCTCAGTTTCCATACTTTAAAGTAGATTCAAAATTTTTATCAAAATAATATGTGATCTATAATTTATATAAATTGATATAAGTAATATGATATTTAATTTTATTCATAAATAAATATGTTTAATTTATTTTATATAATAAATATTGATAGATAGATGATTAAGAAAAATGTAAGCTATGATTTCAACTTTTGATAGGTTTGTGCGAAATTATCATAAAAACAATGATAGATAAACAATAAAACTCATATATATGATAAAAAAGATATGAGTATCATTGTGACTGCGATACACAAGATAAATATATATGTTAACATAAAATTTAAGTATATTAATCACAGTGAGTATGCTACTTACGAAAATGAAAATATAAATACTTTTACACACTAATTCAATGTATACATCTTTAAAAAGTTAGTTTTCAATTAGAATAAACATTATATTGATCATTTTCCTAATAAATTTATCTTTAGTATGTGAGTCACATCATTACCGAGAATATTGACAAACAATCCTCAAGACATATGTAAGTATATTATAACTTAGAATGTGTTGACAATCCTTGTGACTTATTTTTGCTAATATAATTCCTACTAGTAAAACTTGAGAAAAATATATATTAATTATATTGATATATTGTTAACGAAATTAAAAGTATAAATACTTAAAAATCATATTAATCTTTAATCTTTATGATATCTAAGACCATAAAATAAGAGTGCAAACAAAACAACTACCAAAGAGAGTTAATAAAATTGCATAAAATATATGAGACTGAAAATTATTCTCAAGCAAAGATTATGTGTTGTTTCAATTGTGATGTAACGAAAAAATAACTATGAGACAATCATCATTAAAATGAGCTCAATTATGACAATTATTTTGTATGTCATTATAGCAAAGATACTTTGAACAACATACTAACATTTGTTCTATGTTCAAACATAATATAAATATAACTAACTTAAATATACATCATAAAGATTAAATAAATAAACTCATAGATCTAATATTATTTAATAATTTAAATATCTATTTTATTAAAAATAAATTATCTCACCATTGAATAACCAAAATGTTAATACAATCCTGGTGAGATCGATATTTGAATAAAAATTTTAATTAGAACTTATATAACCTATGCACTTACAGATCTTTATTGATAAAATATTCTCATTAATAAGCTTTTAAGACATCAACTAACCAATAAAATTAAATGTCATCACAAAATCATAATAAGTTATTAATATTATTGCTTGGAATTATTTATTTTAATGAATCAATATGAATTGACATAATTATCCTTGTAAAAGAATAATTCATTTCTAGTAAATTAAATAGTATTGAGTTTAATAAATTTTTTATAATCTAAATGCTAAATTTTATTAACTTGTTTAAAAATGAATAGTTATATTTTGGATTTTGCTTATATTTTTTTTCTTTTTTTAGCCATCAATCTACAATATAAAAATATTTAATCAGTCTCTCTTTAATGACAATGAATTTCCTTAAAGAGCATTTGGAGAAGAATGAAGCAAACAAAATTTATTTTATAAAATATGAGATAAAAGTGAGTACAAATATCCCAAAATATCATTACAATAAGATTTATTATGTTCAAGATAGTGACTTTTATTATTAACCTTATAACAATCAGTATTACCTATATTGTTTTCAAAAAGATAGTTATGAAGAATGAGAATATGAAAGCCCTAAGAAAATAATATTTTATGAATCTCACCTATCATCTAAATCTTAATTATTAACTGAGCTGGAAGAAATATTAAAAGAATTAAAAAAGTCAACACTATTGAAGAAGATAAGTTAATAGAATTGAAAAAAAATATATAAAATCATGAATTAGGTTAACTCCAAAAAAAATATTGTATCAGAAATTCCTAAAGCTAATACAAAAATTATTATGGTTAAAAATCTTGAAAAGAATATTGAGAATACGGCCTCAATTATGCAAAAAAAAAGATAAATCATGTGATAAAATCTCCATTGCTCAAACAAAGAAATTAGTGATAGATAATCAAAAAAATAAAATTTAAGATATTGACTCAATTATTCAAAAAAAATGATGAAGCGAGTGACAAACTTTCATGACAAATACCGAGATATTTGTGATAGAAAATCCTAAAATAAAAAATATAAGATTTAGCCTCAATTAATCAAAAAGAAAAAGAGAAATTGAATCATGATATTTTAGTAATTGAATTGGAAAAATTATAAAAAAAAATATGAGCAAAAAAAAAAGGAAAAATCAAGATATTTCATAAAACCAAGGTTATAAATAAAACAAAAAAGATGAGTTACACTCCAAATTATTTTCATGGATGAGGGAATCAAAAAATTATTTTATCCAACATCCACCATTGAAACTGAAAGTATAAGAAAAAAAAAAAGATAAAATAGTATATTAAGAGGCTAGCATGGATAGCAAAGATCTAAGTTATATACAAAAAATTTTAAGATCTAGTTATAAACGTTAAACATAATGTTAATTGGAAAGCAACCTAAAAATTAGATAAAATTATGGAGAAATATGAGTCACACCCAAATGATTTTCATGGATAACAGAATCCAAAAAAAAATTTCTGCTACTTATTTATAAAGTATGATTATTGTGAGAATAAATATTACATATATATATGTACACTTAATCCCTCTCACAAAAGTACCTAATTTTGTACCAATGTCATGAAAATCTATCTTAACTCCTCTCAGTTTGATGATTCAGCAATGGAATAGAGAATATCATCTAAAACGAATATTATGAAAATGAGTTGTAAGAAGAAGGGATAAAACATGAATAATGAATTTTATGTGTTGTTGATGCGTCTAGATTAGAAAAGAACAATAGAGAAAAAAGACAACTTGAATAGGAATGAAACATCAATTTTGGAGTGCCAATGGATAGAAAAATATGAAAATACAATACAAATCAAAAAAAAAATTATTATGCGATATGATGTTTTAAAAATACATTGAATTCAATCGGGCAAAGACAAAAAGTATTTTATGATATTTTAACAAAGATAATTAATGGGTCAGCTAAACAGAAGAAATATTCAAAAAAATCATTCACTTCTAAATTACCGTTTGAGCAATCTATGACAAATTTCATATTCTTTAAATATGGTCATAAAGGAAAATAATATTTAACATCATTTCTACCTTCATTTATATTTTTATTATTTATTTTCATATTGTAATGATGTATCATTGTGTGAAATGAAATTAAAATTTTAGATTGTTAAATTTTTTGTGTCGTCACAAAGATATGATGTTTTGAAAATTTTTTGAATTGTTAGATTTTGGAATGGAATTGAACTTTAGTTAAAATATCATAGAATTTTATTATGCGATATGATGTTTTAAAAATACACTGAATCCAATCGAGCAAAGACAAGAGACGTTTTATGATATTTTAACAATGATAATTAATGGGGTCAGCTAAACAACAAGAAATTTCAAAAAGATCATCCACTTCTCTATCACCGTTTAAGCATTTGATGACATATTTCACCTTCCAAAAATATAATCCTAAAAGAAAATCATACTAGTCATTTTCATCTCTGCCTTGATTTATATTTTTGTTGTTTATTCCTATATTGTAATGATGTGACATTGTGCAGAATGAAAATAAAATTTTGTATTGTTAAATTTTGTGTAGTCATGAATGAGAAAACTATTACTTTAGGACAAATAATTATTTTAATGTGAAATTTTGTTCAGTGTTCAAATTACTGAACATTCATAAATATTTCGACACTTACTGATGATGTGTAGACATGAAATAAAAAAAATTATAAATTGATTTCATTATTTTTGAATTTTGGCAAATTTTAAAGAATAATCATAAAATTAATAAATTTTTAGAAGTATTTAACAATGGATAGAACATCGAGTCTTATGAAATTTTGGTATCCATTCTTTGTCAAAACTCTACCTAAATAATCATAATAATCTATATATATCATATCTCTATAAACTCATTAGAACAATCTTTATACTATGCAACACAACCTTAATAGTCATGATATTATTATAGATTCACCACCATACTTATCTCAAAAAATTTAAATATGACTGTGATATTAATTCTATGTCACAATAATCATATACCTCATTATTACTTAAGGTCACAATTATATCATAGCACCGTGACTTTATTTTTAATATGGCTCGGGAGTCTCAAGTTAGAGCTATAACTTTTTTATAAAACTATAATTTTTGAGCTACAAAAAATAATATAACAAAAACTACTCAAACCAAAGTCATAAAAATTATTTAGATCCACATCTTTAGGAAACTAAAAGCTACAATGAAGATTACTCGATTATGATTATTTTCGAAGATCATAACTTTTACCCTCAAAAAAAGATAAAATCATGACTTTTATGCTAAAGCAAATTATCAATGTTGCGATATCCATGCAATATCACAGCAACATGATATATAAAAAAAATGAAGATCAGCAACTCATCCATCCACAGTGCCACGGACACTTAAGACATGTGACAGATAAATTTAGTGCCACGAGCATTTCCCAGGGACGCTGCCACCGGATAAACAAGGAAGATCATCTAAGTATTATGACTATTACCTAGTGTCACAGCCATATAATAATCTAGAAGGAATTTCAATGTCACAAAATTTTTTCACAATGTCATGAACATATAACATAAGAAACTCTTTACAATGCAACAACAATTTCCTAGTAACATGAAACTTTATTAAAGACAAGAATACAAATGAGCGAGGTAGTGGCCACTTCACAAGTTTGCGTCTCCATGTTAGATAGACATTAGGCATAAGTCATAGTCATTGCAAGCACCATAACTTTATGTTACAGAAATAAAAACCAATGTCACAACCTAAAACATGAGAAATAAAGATCAATATTATGATTTTCTTCTAAAAAGTTATAATTTTCTACTTAGAATAATATAGAATCATCTAAGTATGAAAGTGAAAAATAAAGAAATTGACAAAAAAATCTCTTATTCTTCTTCCTTTCCCCTCATGTAACAAGCAAGCTCATGGAACGACAATCAAACTATAAAGCAAATTTCGCAATTTCTAATAGTTCTACAAGCAATCAAGAGATATAAGATAAATATTAATCCCTAGAATTTGGAGATATAACTTTAAAGCCATCCTCTCAAAAGTAAATTCAAAAATTTTTATTAAAATAACATACAATCTAAATTTTATGTAAACTGATATATGTAAGGTGACATTGATTTTTATTCATAAATGAATATATTTAATTTATTATATATTATTAGTATTGATATATGGGTGATTAAATATAAATTGAACTATAATTTCAATTATTAATAATTTATGCATGATTATCTTGGTAGACAATGATAAGTAAACTATGAAACTTACTTATACATATGATATGATTAAAGTGAAAGTCCTATCAACTACGATGCATAAGATAAACTTATAAATTAAAACTTAAAATTTGAATATGTTAATTATTACAAGTATAATACTTATAAAGCTGAAAATACAAATACATTTATATATCAACTCATTGTATACAATATAAAAGAATTGATTCTTAATTAAAATAGATTTTATATAGAGCATTCTCCTAACATGTTGAACTTTAATGTAAAAACCACATCATCACCAATGAGGACAATGATAGGTAAACCTCGGGATATGCGCCAGTATGTTATGACTTACAAAATGATGACAACCTTTATAAGTCATTTTTTCATGTATGATTCTTACCGGTAAACTTATGTGAGATAAAAATGTTAATTGTATGAGTATAAAACTTATTAAACTGAAAATATAAATAATTATAAACTATGTCAATGAAAAAGAATCAGCATAGTATAAATATAGTAAAAAAATTTTAAGTTGTAAGAATTATTGTGGAACTGAGCACATTAAGAGGCATGTTGAACAATGCACCAAAAAACATGATACATTAAATCCAATGCAAACTCAACTCAGTAATAAATTTTTTGAGGCTGGATCCATTTTAATCTCAAAATTTATCCACTTCATATATCGCAACAAGTTGAGGAGAAACGACATGGTCAAACTGATCACCACGATGGATCTTCCTATTAGATTTTCGAAAGATCCAAAAATAGTCAGTATCATGCCGATATATTTTCATCCTAAATATCATAAGATTCCTAGATCCACATTTAGGAACGACATACTAAAATATTATAATTTAGAAAAACAAATAATAATTAATGAATCTAAGGAATATAGTTAAGTAGTGTCCATGATATCTGATATATGGACTAGTCATGATGATGCATCTTATGCATACCTCATCGCATATTATGTAGATTCAAAATAGACACTTGATTAAAAAAATTTGAGATTCTCTGAGATTATTCATCATCATAATGACCCGGTCATTTTTGAATACATGATAAAAATCTTTAGAGAATATCAAATTAAAAATAAAATTTTTAGTATCATATTCGATAATGCATCTAATAATAGAGTAATAATTAACATGTTTGTTAAAAATAGTAGAAATAGACCATTAGAAAAAAAATTTCACATTAGATGCACGTGTCACGTGATTAACCTGATTGTACAAGCGGGAATGAAGGTTTGTGCCCCTGATTTAAAAAACATACGTAACTCACTAAAATATATTCGCATGCCTCAGAAACAACAGGAATTCGATAGTCTCTGTTTATCTGCAAATCTTAAGAAGAAACAATTCTAATTAAATGTGAGATATCATTAAAATTATACTTACCTGATATTGAAGTCATATGTGAGATAAAAACACATGATATCCGACTACATCAATAGTAAGAGTGATGAACTTATTATTGACGATATTAACTAGGACACATGAATTTTATTTATGAAATTTTTGAAAATTTTTTGACATGACGAAAATGTGTTTGTCAGTTTATACTTCCACGACTTGCATTACACTCATGTGAATATGCAATATTAGTAATATATTTAAAAAGTATCAAGATAACCCGACACTTAGCGATATGATTGTAGAGATAGAAACCAAATACTTAAAGTACTTATCAACTATTTCATCTCTTTATTATCTGGATGTCTGCATTGACCCTAGAATTAAGGTGAGGGATAGAGAATATTTTGATTTATATTTTCTTGTGCATTAACCTAGAAGACCCACCTGAAGGGTTCATTCACAAAAAGTTGACTGAGCTCTTTACTTACTATGATACTAGATATGATGGTAGTAATAGTGAGTCTACGAGTAAGGACATGAATACTATTTCGAAGATGATAACTTTTTCATTTAGTTAGCGAGGGAGGAACGATAGGATGGACTGTTGAATAGGAACGAGCTATCTCGATACTTAGATACTAATTACTGCTCAATCCTATAATATTCTGATACTAAGAATTTTGATATGTTAAAGTAGTGAAAATCATACGAGTCAACATTTCCCGTACTATCTAAGATGCCAAGAAATCTACTTAACTTTTCTAGTGTCTAGCATAACATTGAAGTTTGCTTTTTATGTTGTAGTGAATATGATTTGGGATGGGAGATCAAGATTACGTCCAGATATTATTGAGGCTTTAGCATACATGAAGGATTGGAAGGATTCAAGCTTGAGCATGTATGATCATATTAGTACTACAACAAAAACATATGAATTGATTACTGATGATGATTTATGTAATATTAATATTGAGAATAATATGATGATTGATAATTGTCGGATTATGCCACTTATATCTAATTCTAATATTTGATTTCAATTTACTCTTTTATATTGTATTTATATTTGTATAATTTTTGATTATGATATTACTTTGAGACTTAAATTTATACCTTTGTGGATTGAATTGATACATTTGATGCTTGAAACTTGAATATTTATTTTTTTTGAATTTTTATTTGTCATTAATTTTTAATTTTTATTCTTATTTAAGTTGTAATATTTTATTAATTAATATATTTACACTGATAGTCTGATACACATATAAATTATAAAGTATTAAAAATAATTAACATTAACTAATTACTAAAAACAATAAAAAAAAAATTTTAAAATATTTAAAACATTTAAACATAAACTAAATACATAATCTGAAAAAAAAATTCTTAAAAATTAAAAATCAGCCCGTACGGGCCATTCCTGACTCGGTATAGTTTCACAACCTGTCAGGTCGAGAGGCTATGCCAAGCATGGCGTAAAGAAACCGTACTGGGCCAAACATGACCCGGTGACCTGGTTGGGCCAGCCCGTTTGACACCTCTAGTTTATTAATTATATTGTAAATTTTATTTTTAAATTAAATATTAATTTATATTAATTAAACTAAAACTTTTAACTAAAATAAAATTACAAAAAAGCTAAACAAAATTTAAAAAATAAGACTCATAAATCATAATGCGTAAAATCTAGTTTGCTTTATGATGTCCGCACCAAAATCTACAGTCCACACTCGAGTCCCAAAAGTCAAAACCAAAAGAAGAAAGAAAGAAAGAGACAAAAGAGGAAAAATAAAACGAGAGAGAGAGAGATAAGATAAAATATATATTTTTTTAAGAATAAGAGGTGATATATATATAGATTTTTAAAATATAATTTTTTTTAAATAAATCATTTTTTTAAAAAAAAATTTATATTTTAAATGGGTAGAATCATGACAGCAGTCGAATTTCTACTCCTAGCCGTTGAAGCAGAATCCAATAGCTTAAAAAGTATTAATTTTTTTTGACCATCAGATAGGTTCGACGGTCGAACAGACCCCACGGTCACAGATTTCAAAAGTTTCAGCTTCTGGAGTATGTAAGAAGTTTAGGTGGTCGGGTTCGAAGTTTAGAAGGAGACCATGCCCGTCGCCCGAGATCCTATCATCTGAGGCTGGAGGGCAAGGCACTATTTGGGTCGTGCCGAAGAACCGTGCCTTCGGACCAGGGTGCCAAGCCGTGCCTAGCCCAGCATGAGGCCCGGGTTAGCTCAGCATGGCATGTCACGAGCCATGCCTCAAGCTATCCCAGCACGGGCCCAAATACGGCTCTCGACCATGATGTGCCAGGCTAGGCACAGCTAAGTCAGGTCGTGCTTCAGGCTGGGCACGGGCTGCCCGACCCATTTGACACCTCTACCATGAATGTGCAACCTCGAATGTGCATACCACTACAATCTACAGTAACTACAATGTGTGCGCCTAGTGTGTGACAATCAAACCTCTCTACTATGAAACCACATTAAAATAAGAACTCAAAAATTAAAATATATTAATATCACAATCACAAGACAATAAAGTGAAAAATTTTATATAAATAAGATAAAAATTATAAGGGCATCCCCAATGCTCTCATCATAATGAAAAAAAAAAAAAAGTAAATTGCAACAAAAAAGAAGCTACAACAAAAACAAATAGGATTAAATTAATAAAATGAAAAAAAATAAATAAATAAAATGTAAGGACCAAAGTAATTATGAAGAATAGAAAAAAATCATATATATTTTATAAATAATTTATTTTATTTTTTGTTCTCTTTTTCTTACTTAAAATGTTAAATAATAATTTTTTCTTTTTGAATATATCAAATTATATTTCTGAATTTATTGATAGCGCACTTGAACATATCATAATTTTTATTAATTAATTTCAGGATAAAATCAGGGTATTTTATTTAAAAAAAAAATATTAATCACTATTTGCACAAATATGCTCATATAAATTGAGAGTAATTATCAAAATTATATAAATATTTAAATTTGTATTGCATAAAAATCATTGTATCACACAAATTACCAAAGTTTTAAAAGGCGAAAGCGTAAGGCGAGGCGTTTTTGTATTTATGAGGCGAGGCGTAAGCCTCGAGGCGTAAGCTTTTTGAACCTCACAATATATAATTAATTAATATTTTAAAATATATAAAATAAAATAACATAAATAAAAACATAAATATATAATTAATTAATATTCAAAGGGGGGTGGAATCAGAATTTTCGAAGAGGGGGGGGGGGATCGGGATTTCGAAGGAGGGGGATCGGGAGGTCGCCGAGGGGGGGAGGAATCGGGAGGTCGCCGAGGGGGGGAGGAATCGGGAGGACGCCGAGGGCGGAGGAATCGGGAGAAGACATACCTGGATATCGGGATTTTGTGCATAAATGGTTGGCCGCTTGAGGTAGGGTTTCAGCTTTGAGCTTTAGGTAGGGTTGGCCGCTTGAGGTAGGATTTCGTGCATAAATAGTTTGAGAAAGCTTTTGATTTAGTTATCTGCCGCCTCAACGCGTTTCTTCCGACGCCTCAACGCGTTTCTTCCGACGCCTCAACGTGTTTTTCCGCCGCCTCGCCCTGAGGCGCGCATCAAGGCGCGCCTGGAAAGCGCCTTTGAATACAGTGCAAATTACATAAGAAGAAAAATAATATTAGATTTAGGTTATCTTATAATCATTGTAAGTAGATTATTAAAAAAAAATGAGCATACAAATAATGAGTAGTAAAAAAAAAAACCAAATCAATGCCCTAAGATCCAATATCTTTAAATATCATACCATTTGTCAAAGCAGCATAAGTACTAATAAAAAAAATGAAAAATAATGATTACTCATATACATAATGATCCACTACTAAGTTAATCAACAAATAATTAAGAGTAACAGTAGGATATTTGAGAAGAGTTGTACTAAAGAGCTAGAACATATCTGTAATGAATTTAAAGAGTATTAAATTCTGCTCACAGTATCGTAAACCATAATTATATTAGTGAAATAACCCCGTGAACCCATTTTTTGATGCCAGTAGTCAATCTCTCGCCTCTGAAATTTTCAAGTTAGATTAACTATTATTTAGAACATAAATCCAATAACTTGAACTGATATCATATTTCTAATAATGTAAGTATAATAGAGAAATCTTCCTTCCTCTTCTCTTTTTTCTACTAGATGATGATATAAACATCATATATATCAATTCCACCAAATAATTAATAGTATTTATGCACGATTACATAAATATCAACATACTATATCTCATTAGAACTACAAAATTAATAAAATTTTGATGAGAATAGTAATAAAATGTGTGATCATCTATAAAGTGCTCATATTACATACATACATTGGTGATCATTCTCTTGTGCGATGACAAGTGTCTTCATATATCATATTCCAATAACTTGAACATAAATCATATTTCCAATAATGTAAGTATAATAGAGAAATATTCATTCCTCTTCTAATTTTTTTTACCAAATGATGATATAAACATCATATATATCAATCCCACCAGATAGTTAAAAGTATATATGTGTGATTACATAAATGTTAACACACTGTATTTCTGTATCTTATTAGAATTACGAAGTTAAAAAAATTTTGACAAGAATAATACTGAAATGGGTGATCATCTATGAAGTCCTCATGTTACATGCATGTATTGATGATCATTCCCTTGTACGATGATAAGTGTCTTCATTCAATAACGATAAGTCACAAATTTAAGATTAATCAGACATAATTTCTCCAATTTTTAGAGGTAAAGATGTTAAAATATTAATTTATTACAAATCTCAGACTAAGTGGGAATCTTTTGCACTAGACACAATCTCCCCTTGATGACAACTACAACTTCTTCAAGAACAAGGTGATAAGAGTGGCAGAACCTCTCAAACCTAAGAAAAAGAGGCTGGACAAGTAAAAACATATATTAAACTTCATCGTGCTTCATCATTTAGCAAAAGATGACCAAAAAAACTTTAATCTTTCAAGATGATAATCATCTCAAAATACTAAAATTTAAACATTGCCAAAACAACATAAAGCTAGATGGAGAAAAAAAATTGTATCGCAGCTAAAAACACCTGAAGAGAATATCCAGCAAAAGCGCCTGGAAATTGATCAGCCATTATCTCCATAACTGCAAGAAAAGCAACAACCTGCTCAAAATAACAATTACGAGCTTAGTAGGAAAGTATACCAGCACACACTATGTTTCATTTGAAACCAATAGTACATTCCAATCATCACCTGTTTTCCCATTTGTTGTGATATCACAGCATAAACATTTGAGCCTTCTACCGTCTTATATAACTGATGATGGTCACCACCAGTTGTTCCCAAAACAAATGGTACCCCGACTTTGCAATATAGATTCACATTATCTGCACTTAAGACATTATCTATGAATCTATGATCACCAAATAAAATAATATATACTAAACAAGATATTATTAAAAAAAAAACTAGCTTAAGCATTGAAGAATATTTCTCTAGAATGATCATATTACCTTAAAGTATGCTACTTTAAGGTACATAAATTTTAATCACCCGATTATGTGATAAAATATAATCTTATTTTTTTTACAAAATTTTTTTTTGTACTTTTAGGTACAATTAATTTGTTGATCTCTCTATATGAAATTCAGATGAATGTATATACTTATCCAGCATACTAAAAATAAAAAAAAAAGTGTTAACACTCTAGTTTTATCTCACAAAATATCTTGATATGTTAATCAACATAATTTATTATGTTTATCAATATTACATATTATAATAAGCAAATAAATTTATTACATTCACCAATGTAAGTTATGTTCACTAATATAATTTCAAAAATAAATTTCTTATTCTCAATTTTTTATCTATCTTTTCCATATATCGACATCTCATGTGTTCATATTTATAGTGCAATTTTGTTTTTGTTTTCCATTTATTTTTTTTTATTACAACACATCAAACATGTATGGAAACACATAAAACATGTTTTCACAATATTGTTTTCCAAGCATATGTTTTGTATAATGTGTATTTTTTTCAAAGACACATTACGTGTTTTCTCAAAGCACACATTACATGTTTTTTTTAAAAACACATAATTATTAAAATACTTAAGTGTTTTCTCAAAACACGTATTATATATTTTTCTTAACACATTTGTATTATGTATTTAATAAAATCATTCTTATATAGTTCAATTATATTTCACAACCTAAAAGTAAATTGATAAAACAAATAATCTTAATAATATTTATTATTTCATTTGAACACAATCATGTATCTTTTAATCTTAGTTATCAAGAAAGATAAAGATATCACTTTAAAAAAATACACAAGTTCTTTCTCACTCGTTCATATCTTTCTATATGATTTATTTTTACTTTAAATCAAAATCTTCATTATCTCCTATTACAAATTATGTTAGAATGTATGAAAATATATTATACCTTATGTAAGGAGTAAGTAGAGATCTATGGTGACTTCAAATATGAGGACTAAAATATCATTATAAAGAATACAATTATTCAATTCTAAGTTATTAATAACTTCACAAGGAGACATTTTATTTAAAGACCTTAAACATAATCAAGTAAAAACATACTCAAATTCTAGCATTATCTCGCAATCATGAATATACGATCAACAATTGAATTTTATATTATTATTGAAGACAATCTTATTTCTTAAACAAGTAATCAAGATATCATAATTTTAATACAAAATTCAATGATAATTTTCTATGATAGATAAGTAATTCCACATATTGTTGTTAATCTGATTTTTCATGAGCAAACGAAATGCATCAACATCGATTATCATGTTATATGGAAGAATATCCATAACATATGTATAATGACCACTTATGTGCCTACCAATGAATAGATTCTCTCTCCTCAAAGTCAAAACTAGGTGATTGTAATAGGTACGCATCTGCTTAAGGAGAATATCAAGGCTTAATTTGTTTTATTTTACTTTACCTTATTTGTTTTAATTTTATTTGTATGGTAGCACACAATATGTAAGCTGCCCCAATTTGACATATATGTGTCGTGTTGTTATTTTAAACAAAAATGAAACAGAACATTATTTTCTCTCTCCCTCTCTCCAATTGTCTCTCTCCCCAATTTTTTGCTAACACAAACTAACAAATATCAATGAATATCATTAAGAGTGACAAAGTTGGATATTATCAACAAAATAACATCAATGTTCAAAGAAGATCATTGCAAGATAATCAACTAAATTAATGTTAAAAAAATAAACAAAATAAAACCCATAATAAAAAAATCAACTACATTAATGCTCATCAAAAAAAAAAAAAACTAGCACTATCATTAAATATATATCATTGAAAAGATGTTTAACATTATTATAGTTTTATTTTTATTATTTGTCTTTTGTACTTTTGAGTTTTGATAAGAGCGCCCAACATGTGAATAGCCCTAATCCGTTAGACTAATTATATAAAGATATTTGAATTTTAGAATTTTATTTGCATTTATATTTTAAGTATTTTTGTTTAACATGAATTCAGAGAAATGATAAAACAAAAATAAAATTACACAAAAATAATAGCCGCAAGCAGGCACATTTGGTGGAAGCAAAAGTACCTAGGCACGGTTTGTGGCAGCAGAAGCACCTAGGCACAGTTGGTGGTAAAAAAAGTAACTAAGCACAATTGGTGGTAAAAAAAACATAGTTGAAGAGAAGCATACACATAGATGGCACGCAATGGAGCATAATGGCATACTATTGTTTTTGGGAAGTAACCCTAATTAAGAGTGGTGGTGGCGTGCAATTAAGCACGATGGCACACTATAGCAAATCGGATTGAAACCATAGATAGGATTTTGGCAAATTGATAAAAATATATAAATTAAAGGTTTTAAGAACCCTAATTTGAAGCCATTTTATTTTTTATTTGATAGAATCATAATTTTGTAATGCATTATAAAAAAATATCATCATAACATAAATAGATGAAAAAAAAACACTAGTTCAATATACTCATTACAAAAGAATGGGTCATACCAAAAATAATTATTAGATAGTATATACAAATCCAATGTATAAACCAACAGCTTAACATAGTATTTCAACAGAAACTAACTATTGGAACTATCCATATGTTCTCATTGAGTTTATCCACCATGCTACTTACACTTGCCAAAGAAAAGTATGAACAACCTATTAATTTTATTATTGCAGTTGGTGGTAAATAATCAAAATTACTGAATATGATAATATTTAATTTTACATTTTTATTACTTTCCAATGTCTTAATTATTCCTAACTATCTTATTCGATTACTCTCAATAAATTATCTTTTAATATAATCTAATTCTGGGTTTATTTTTATTTTTGCTAATATTTTCTTATAAAATATAAAATCAAAAGACCCTATGAAAAATATAATTTGAGATTGAGCAAAATTAATTTTATGTTCTCTCTTCAATGATAAAACATCTTTCTAGATATTTAATTTAGTTGGCCCTTTTACTTCCACATTCTCAACTCAATCACCTAATAGTTATTGAGCTATTTGATTTAATATCAACTAGGAAAACATCTCAAAAACTCATCTTACAAGTCAATCTAGTTTGCATAAAAACTTATATTATTTAATATATTCAGATATATGAAAAGATCCCATAGTACCCTTCTAAAATAATAGAGTAACCAAGATGAATATACTTTATTATCTTAGATGTCATATCATTGCATTCTAGCATGAAATCCTTAATAAAACAAATACTATCAAAGACTATGAGATAAGTTAAATAATTTTTTTAAGAAATAAAAACTAAAAAAACATATGAAAAGAATGAAGAAAAGAAATTATTCAATTGATAGAGCAATTTAATATTAACAATTTAATCTTCCTAAAAATATTTTGGAAAACTCCTACCAAAGAGGAGTGTCAAAGTCTATTAAACCAAATATTAATTTTTTCTTTTTACAACCTCATTCAGCGAGAGTACCTTAGCACAAAAAAATTAGTATATAATCTAATAATCAATACAGAAAATATTAAAATTATTAGATATGTACTCTAGTGAATTGTCACCTTTAATTTTTTTTATATTTTAAAATTAATTTTTTAATTTTTCATTAAATAATTGAAAAATTAAAAAAAAGGCTTAAAATAGAAAATAATTAGAATGAGAAATATTTAATCAACAATAAATATGACAAAAATATCTAAATTCAACTCAAATCTTATTTATACTAAATTCTCATAAATCTGAATATATCAGATTAAATGATTCTTACTCAAAAAAATGTAACATTAAGTTGCATACTATAGTGTATAGATATCTCTATTATAAGAGCATTTCTAATAATACGATCTAAAATAACTACTCAAAATATATTAAAATATTATATTACCTATTTTAACTAATTATTTGTTAATATAACTCCAACAATGATATCTATTTTAACTATTCATATTGAAAGAAATGCAAGTTTTTAAAATTTAAAATTTTAAATACTAATATTTGCAACGGTCATATTTACAATGGTAATATTTGAAATGATAATATTTACAACGGTCATTTTTATATATATATAAATATGATCTTTCAACTCTTATTATCATACACATTAAATATATTTATTGGCATTACACTATTTTTTTATGTTTATGCTATGGTTTATCATCCTCTTCTGAACATTATTCTTAATAATTTTGACTCTGATAACAAATTGAAGATAATAACAATTTGTGTTATTGAAATGAACGAACTCAATAACGAGGAAAGCTCTGCTATACATCTCGATTCCTTTCAAGATCATTCAATTATTTTTTGCAATCGAGTTCAAATGGCATGAAAAATTATTTCGTGATTATTTTGCTAAACCGCCTACCTATCCCCCAATTTTATTTCGAAAGATTTCAAATGAATCGAACTTTTTTCCTTAATATTCTAATAATGATGAAAAATTATAATCCATATCTTGTCAAAAAAAATTACTGATAAAATTACTAGTTTGTCTTCTTTTCAAAAGATGATAGTCACCATAAGGATGCTTGCTTATGGAGTAGCAGAAGATATTATTGATGATTATGTGAAGATTTGTGAAAATATTGCAATAAAAAATTTAAAAAAATTTGTGAAAGTGGTAGTAGTAATTTTTTCCCAAAAATATCCCCGATCACCAAACAATGATGATATTGCTAGATTATTATCAATGAATGTCAATCATGAATTTCTTGAGATGTTAGGTAGCATTGATTGTATGTATTAGAAATGAAAGAATTGTCCAACAGCATAGAAAGATATGTATTCTGGTCACATCAATAAACTAATAATTATTTTGAAAACAATCATTTCGTATGATCTGTGGACATGCCTTTTTGAGTTACATTGATCTCATAATTATATCAACATACTAGAACATTTTTTCTATTTTTGCTCTCCTTTCAGAAGGTTGGGCTACTTCAACCAATTTCTCAGTCAACGGAAATGATTATACAATAGGATATTACCGTGCAAATGGTATATATCCAAAATAGATAAAATTTGTCAAAATAATTTCATGTCCAAAAAATAATGAGCAAATACATTTTGTAAAATTTCAAGAGTCAGCAAGAAAGAATGTTGAGTGAGTATTTGGAGTACTCCAAGCACAATTTTCTATTGTGCGTGGACTAGCACGTTTATGGAAACTTGAAGTGCAAAAAATATTACGAAGGTATACATAATATTACATAACATGATTGTCGAAGATGAAAGAAATGCTCATGAGTTAAACTTTACTTATGATATAATGAATGATTGTCCAAGTGTCACGTTCATACCCGAACAGAGTTTAAAATTACATAAATTTATTAATACTCAACATTATATTAGAGACAAAGAAATTCATTCCAAACTCTAAGAAAATCTAATCAAGCATCAATGAAATATGCATGAAAATTAATAGGCACTATTTAGCAAATATTATTATAGTACTTGTATCATGATTAATACAATATAAATTTATTTATCTATTAATAAAAAAATTACATCTTTCCCAATATTTCCATTTGGCGGCATTTATAATATTCAGCTTGCAACTCAAACATGCAACTTGTATCTATCAAAATTATTCAATCTTCCTCTTTCATTTGCTCAGTTTTTATTCTCTCTCTTGTAGAAGATGTTGCTCCTCACGTTGTTCTTTACAATAATATTTTTCAATCATTATAAATTTCTTCTCATTCGCTACGTTTTTATCTTCTTGCATCACTACTAAAAGATTAACAAGTTCAAGTTAGAGATGTCAAACGGGAAGTCCCGGGCCGGGCCGGGCCGGCCCATTTTTTGTGAGCACGACCATGCTTCCGTGCCTGGCTTGAATAAGCCCGGCACGGTTTATACAAGCTAGGCCCAGCACAGCTCGTCGGCTCGGCCATAAATTCACCGTGTCGAGTCAGTCCAGTACAGGCCTATTTAAAAAATATAAAAATTTTATATTTTTAAATATTAAAATTTTTGTATTAAACTATTTATATTTTATAAAATATATATTATATATAGATAATGTTTAAAATTTTTAAATTTGTAACTTGAAAATTATTAAATATACAATATTAATAAAATTTAACTTTTTTTTATTATTTTTTAATAAATTTAGATTATAATTTATTAAAATTAAATTATAAAATTTTTAATGAAAAATTTAAACACAAAAATAAATTAAACAAAAAATTTCGTTAAAAAAATTACAAAGTCATAACTCACAAAGATAAAATCAAATCAAATGTCAAATCAGCTAATAGATACCAAATCAAAACAAATACAATGTAACATAAATAAAAAAAACGTAAAATTAATACAAAATAAAATATCGAAATCAAAAATCAGAATCAATAATAACACAAATCAACTATATCCGTGACCATGAGACATCAAAAATAAAAATCAAGTGGCAATGACAGATGACATATGGCATGTCGTGGCATTGGCATCTAGCAACGGGCAAGGGTAACCAGCAACCACGTGAATCATCAATCGACATATCATGATCATCATCAATCACAACATCATAATCACTATAATATGGATCATCATCAGCAATCAACTACTTCACTTTCACAGCTAATGCAGTCCATGTCTCAGCTCTCGTATGATCCTAGATGCTAAACCTCAAATACTCGATATCTTTTATACATACTAAATTCTCAATAATATATGAACATAATATCGATCTCATATCTGAAATAACGTTTACTACAACAAAAAAAGTAAATTCTGATACTTTGCTTGATACCAGGAGTCAATAGATCCCGTGTCATCCTAGATAGCACGGAAAAATTGAACTCATATGATTTTCACCACTGTAATATATCAAGATTCTTAATATCAGAATTTGATAGAATTGAACAATAATCAGTATCTAAGTACCGAAAAAGCTCGCTCCAATGTGACAGTCCACCTCATCATTTCCCTCTCGTTAAATGAATGAAAAAATCATCTCCTAAAAAGACATCCATATCTGTTATCACAGTCTCACTACTACTACCATCATACCAAGAATCGTAGTAAGTGAACAGGTCAATCAGCTTCTTAGAAATGAACCCTTCATGTGGGTCTTTCAAGTTGATGCACGAGAAAATATAAGTCAAAATGTTATCTACCTCTTCCACTGTAACCCTAGGGTTCATGCATGCAACGAGACAATAAAGGGATAAAATAGTGTATCAGTACTTTAATTACTTGGTTTCCATCTCTACAACAATATGGCTAAATATCGGGTCAGCTCGATGCTTCCTAAACATTCTACTAAAGTTACATATGTACCTGAGTGCAATGCAAATCGTGAGAGTATAAACCGACGAACACATATTCGTCGTGTCATAAAAAATCTTCAGGAATTTTATTTAGTCAGTATCATCAATAATAAGTTAGTCGCTCTTACTATTGACGTAGTCGTATATCATGTATTCATATCCAACACATGACTTCAGCATCATGTACAAGTAATTTCAACGATATCTCACATCTGATTGAAATTTCTTTTTCTTAAGATTTACAGATAAATAGAGATTACCAAACTCTTGTTGTCTGCGAGGAGTACGAATGTATTTTAGTGCATTACGTATATTATTCAACGCGAAAGAACACAACTTCATACATGATTATACAATCAGGTAAATCACGTGACACATGCATCTGACATGAAAAATCTTTCCTAATGGTACGTCCCTAATATTCCTAACAAACATGTTAATCGCAACTCCATTATTAGATACATTATCAAATGTGTACTAAAAATTTTATTTTAAATTTTATATTCTCTAAAAATTTTCATCATACACTCAAAAATAGTCGGATCATTATGAAGCTGAAGAATCTCAGAGAATCATATAATTTTTTTATTCATAATCCATTTAAAATCTATATAGTGGCCAGTGAGACATGCATAAGATGATTCATCATGACTTATCCAAATATTGGACGTCACGAACACTACTCCACTAAATGTCATAAATTCATTAATTATTTTTTATTTTTCTAACTTATAAAATTTTAGTATGTCATTCCTATATGTGAAACTAGGAATCCTACGATAAGCAAGCTGAAAATATGCCTAAATGATGTTCACTACCCTTGGATCTTCCGAAAATCTAATCGGAAGACATATCATTGTGATAAGTATGGTCATGCCTTCCCTACCCAACTCGTTGCGGTATATAAATGGAGTAAACTTTGAGACTGAACTGGATCTAGTGCCAGTCTCAAAAAATAGAGTGCTAAGTTGGGTTTGCCTAGTATCGAATGCACCATATTTTTGGTGCATAATTCAGCATGCATCTTAAGGTGTGCAGTCCCAAACGAACTCTTACTGATTAAATTTCTCATACAATATTTACACTGTATCATTTCTTCTTGCTCACCCATAATATTTTTTTATTTTTTTATATTAAAATGAATCCAAACTACAAAAGTCCTCTTAATTTTTTTTATTTTTTAGATGTTTAGATTGAGACGACTAGAGAAACCAAAGTTTCAGTAGCCTCGGACCTCTGTGTAAGCTTTTCATTTTCTAAATTTAAATATGTTTCATTAGTATTAGTCATTTTGTTGGGATTTTTGTTAAACATGAGGTAGAACCTAGATGATAGATTTAGATATTCGTATTTGAGAGAGAAAAAAAAAGTAAATAAAAATACTTAATTTTTTTAAATATTAATTTTTATTTAAATGTTATGGTTAAATAAGCAAAAATTAAAATAACCATAAAACAGTGAGGTAGATCACATGCACGGTGCACTAGTGTCCAATTCAAACTAGAGGTTTCAAACATGCCGGGCCGGGCCGGGCCGGCCGGCCCATTTTTTTAGAGCATGGCCATGCTTTCGTGTCGGACCAGGCCAGCACAATTAATGTATCATGTCATGTCTGGCCCGGCACGCCCGCTGGCACGGCGGGCCGTGCTGTGTCCAGCCAAACCATGCCATATGGGCCTGGCTTAAAAAATTTTTTTAAAATTTTTAAAGTTTAATATTTTAATTTAAATAAAATATATATTATATTATATATAGAATTATAGATAATGTATAATATATTAAATTTATAAAATAAAAATTGTTAAAATTTTAATAAATTACAAAATTTAATTTTTTTTTATAATTCAAAATAAAATTAGTTTATAATTTATTAGAATTAAATTATAGAGTTTAAAATTTTTAAATGAAAAATTTAAACAAAAAAATAAATTAAACAAAAAATTTCATTAAAAAAAATTAAAAAGTCAAAAAAAAGCAAACCAAATGAGAAATGACCAATCATCCAATAGAAACTGAAGGTCCGAACCAAATAAATTCATGTTTTAACATAACATAAAAATAAAGCGTACAATCAATAAAAAACAAAACATCGAAATCAAAAAACAGTGTATCATCATCAATCGTCAATCGGCATATTATGAGCATCATCAACCGTAACATCAAGATCACTATCATATTGATCATCATCATCATCAATCAATTCCTCTACTTTCACAGTGGATCTGGATGCAATCCACGTCCCAGCTCCAGCACAATAATGGATGCTAAACCTCGAATCCTCCAAATCCTTCAAACAAGCCAAGGCCTCAACAATATCTGGTTGTAATCTAGATCTCCTATCTGAAATCACATTCACTACAACAGAAAAAATGGACTCCGATCATACGCTCGACACCGTAGGAGTCAGTAGATCTCATGCTATTCTAGATAACATAGGAAAGGTAGACTCATATGATTTTCACCGCTGTAATATATTAAGATTCTTAGTATCAGAGTGTGATAAGATTGAGCAGTAATCGGTATCTATGTACCGAGAAAGCTCGCTCCTATGTGATGGTCCACCCCGACGTTTCCCCCTCGCTAGCTGAATTGAAAAATCATCATCTCTGAACAAGGTATCTGTGTCCGTAATCACAGTCTCACAACTACCACCTACCATACCTAGTATTGTAGTATGTGAACAGGTCAGTCAACTTCTCGTGAATGAATCCTTCAGTTGAGTCTTACAGGTTCATGCACGAGAAAATGTAAGTCAGTGTATTTTTTAGTCCTTCTACCTTAACTCTATGATCCATGCATGCAGCGAGGGAATAAAGAGATAGAACGGTGAACCAGTACTTTAAGTACTTAGTTTCCATCTCTGCAATCATATGGGTAAGTGTCAGGTCAGCTCGATACTTCCTAAACATGCTACTAATATTGCATATGGACCTGAGTGCAATACAAGTCGTGAGCGTATAAACCGACGAACACATGTTCGTCGTGTGATAAAAAATCTTCAGGAATTTCAAATTCCTGAAGCACAGTCAGTGTCGTCAATAATAAGTTTGTCACTCTTACTATTGACGTAGTCGGATATCACGTGTTCGTATCCAACACATGACTCCAACATCATGTACGTATAATTCCAATAATGTTTCACATCCAATTGAAATTTCTTCTTCTTAAGATTCACAAACAAACAAAGACTACCAGACTCTTGTTGTCTGCGAGGAGTGCGAATATATTTTAGTGCATTACGTATATTATCCAACACAGAAAAACACACCTTCATACTCGCTTGAACAATCAGGTTAATCACGTGACACATGCATCTGACATGAAAAATCTCTCCTAATGGTATGTCTCTAATATTCCTAACAAACATGTTAATCGCTACTTCATTATTAGATGCATTATCAAATGTGATACTAAAAATTTTATTTTAAATTTTATATTCCCTAAAGATTTTTATCATGCACTCAAAAATGATCGGATCATCATGAGGATGAAGAATCTCCAAGAAACTTAAAATTTTTTATTCATAGTCCAGTTAGAATCTAAATAGTAGCTAGTGAGACATGCATAAGATGATTCATCGTGACTTGTCCAGATATCGTACGTCATGGACACCACTCCACAATATGATATAAATTTATTAATTATTTTTTATTTTTCTAACTTATATAATTTTAGTATATCATTCCTAGATGTGAACTTAGGAATCCTACGAAAAAGAAGGCTGAAAATATATTGGCATGATGCACACTACCCTTGAATCTTCCAAAAATTTGATCGA
Source organism: Sapria himalayana (assembly GCA_029783825.1). Classification (NCBI taxonomy): domain Eukaryota; kingdom Viridiplantae; phylum Streptophyta; class Magnoliopsida; order Malpighiales; family Rafflesiaceae; genus Sapria; species Sapria himalayana. The sequence continues at coordinate 1,057,069 of JAREIK010001073.1, read as the reverse complement.
AAGATGCATCAATATGATAAGTCTGATCATGTCATCTCTACCAAACTCGCTGGAGTATATGAAAGGAGTAAACTTTGAGACTGAACTAGATTCAGTCTTAAAAAATGCAGTGTCAAGTTGGATTTGCCTAGAATCTAATGAACCATATTTTTTTGTGCATAATTCGGCATGCCTCTTAAGGTATCTAATCTCAAACAAACTCTTACAAGTTAAAATTATCATACAATATATACACTGTGTCATTTCTTCTTCTTCGCCCCTAACATTTTTTATTTTATTATATTAAAATAAGTCTAAACTACAGAATTCCTCTTAATTTTTTGTTTTTTAGAAGTTTGGATTGAGACGACTGGAGAAACCAAAATTTCAGCAGCCTCAGACCTCTGTGTAAGATTTTTATTTTCTAAATTTAAATATGTTTCATTAGTATTTATCATTTTTTAGGATTTTTGTTAAACAGGACACTTATGTAGCAACTAGATGATAAATTTTAAATTTAACTATTTTAGAACTAGAGAGAGACTAGAGAGAGAGAGAGAATGTAAAAAAAACTTAAAATAAATTATATGATAAAGCAGTGAGGTCGATCACGTGCACGATGCACCACAATCTAACTCAAAATTCGAAACCCGAGTTGAGATTCCCGAAAAGCCAAGCCAAATGACAAAATACCAAGACCCGAGAGAGATGAGCAAGAGTTTTGAGAGAGAAAATATGAAATTTGAGAGAGAAAATATGAAATTTGAGAGAATAAATATTTATGAAAAAGATACATGTTATAGAAAGGTGGGGAGGATTTTATAAATTAAAGAAAATAATTTTTTTAAAGTATTTTTTTTTGTTTTTTTTTAATTTTTTTTAAAGTATTTTTTTTATTTTTTTTTATTTTTTTTTAATATTTTAGGGGGCTAAATCATGAGGGCAGTCGGATTATCCCCCCTAGCCGTTAGAGGCGAGATCCAACGGCTACATTTTAAATTTTTATTTTGCCCGATGAGGGTGGATCGGGCGAGTCCGATTGGACCCGACCCGCAGTCTTTGTGTGCAGGAAGCTAGGCCCAACTCCCGAGTCACAAGAGGGTGAGTTGTGACTCGTGAGGGAAGCCGGGAGCCCAGGTTTGCAGGTGCGGGACTACGTGTGACCCCGACCCGTGCCTACGGGCTGTGCCACGGAACCTTGTCGGGTCAGGCACGGCACGAGGCCCGTTTGGCCTCGGCATGGCACGGGTTGTGCCTTACCCGGGCACGGTCGAACCATATCATGCCTCATGTCGAGATTGGCCGATTGGCACCTCTAATTCAAACTACCAAACCCAAGTTGTGAGTCTCGTAAAGTCAAACCGAATGACAAATTCCCGAGAGAAAGAAGAGGAAGAGCTTTGAGAGAAATTTGAAAGAGAGAATAAATATTTATGAAAAACATAAAATTTATAGAGAGGTGGGGTGTTTAATAGATTATGAAATGAAATTTTTTTAAAAAAAAGTAATTTTTATTTTTTATTGATATAGGGGACATAATTATGAGGGCCGTCGGATTCTGCCCCCTAGTCGTTGGAGGCAAAACCCAACGGCTAATATTTTAAATTTTTTTTTCGAACCGTTGGGGGGGGGGGGGGGGGATTCGGGCGGGACCACATGTCGATACGGAGTGGATTCGAACGTGCCGACACATTTTAACAGTTTCCATATGTCACTGCCGCACAGGCAGTGCAGTCGATCTCGATGTCTCGTGCCTACGAGTCATGCCACGGGCCACGGAACCATGTCGGGTCAGGCACGACACGAGGCTCGGTTGGCCTCGACACGACATGGCACAATTGGTGTTGTGGCCAGGTACGGTACAGACCCGGGCATGAGAAATTCCCGTGCGGCCGGCCCAGGCACGGCCAAATCATGTCGTGCCTCATGTCAGACCGGCCCAACCCAATTGACACCTCTAGTTCAAGTTTTTTTGCATTACCTCCAACTTCTTTACTTTTTAATTTTCGAAGTCATGCTTCACCAGCTTTCCTACCCGGTGGTCAGTCTAAGGATCCATAGGACCCACAGTCATCTCCAAATTTTACGGAGTCTGATGTAGAAGGCAAGAAGCTGCCACGAGTATCATTATGTTCTAATTTTTACTTCTTTGCTTGAGAATCCTCAATTCATTTTGATTGATACTTTAATTCATTCCAACAATATTCAAATAGAAAAGAAAATTTATAGAGTTCCTTGTATAAGTTATTGGCATCACGAATCTAAAAATTTTGGAAAAAAAAAACTCATTATCATGTCATTAAAAAATAACTATTTTGTAAAAAAATTTTATCTCAAATCTTGTATTTCTCTGTAAAACCGCTTTGATTAAGTTTTTCTATCTGTACAAAGCACCCACAAAATTTGTTGGTGGCTAGCTGAATTGTCGACTAACGATTCATCAAAAAATTTTAGCTACAAATAGAACATGCCTTAGGTTTGTATTGGTGGAAGAACTCAAATTCTTTGCCAATATATCTTAGACTTTTGCTCATTTCCTAGAACATTCAAATTAATATCCAATCACGCCGAGATTATCATAATATCTTCTGCTAAAATAAAATTGTCACCTCGTTTTTTTGATATGGAGTCTACTTGAGGAACATTGGAGAAGATTAACTTATAATCTCATCATCTAAATGTATTATATCATTCATAAGAATGGTGAAGTATGCATCATGATGAAATGGATCCATGAGATGGACAATTCATGTTTTGCAAATATAGATGATTAGGTGTTATTATTATAAAAAAACAAAAAATTTAAATAAATAAGGAAAGCCATTATAATAAAAATGAATAACGTAGTAACATATTCAAAAACAATAAAGTTTGTTGATGCAGATAAAATATTCTGAATTACTGAGTTTCTGTCCCGTGTGATCTAATAAACAATGACGAAACAAGGAAAAACATGACATTTAAGAATAATCAAGAGGCTTCACGATGGAGAAACAGCAACAACAAAGTACACGCAAGAACATGGTTTCCATCCGCAACAAAAAATCAAATAAAATAAAGGCTATTCATTTCAAGAAATTACACGCAAGAACTACACGTCGAACGAAGACAAGTTCACGATTAACAATGTTCGACTTGAAACTAAAAATCAAGCATAAACAATCGATATAACTAGGAGGAAATTTATCTATCCAGTTTTCTCCAATTTACCTATATATACTCGCATGAAGCCTCCTTCGCCTAAAAAACTTTTCGGCATGAAATTCTGTTTCAACCTAACGATTCAATTTTTTGCCAAATCTTATGAGTTCACATTGGAATCTAGATCACACAAGATCAATCTTAATTTCCCTCGGTCACTCACATTTCTTTCAGTTCAGACATATTGAAGTAACAAACAATATGCAGAAACTACATTTGTATGATAAAATCATGGGTAGAACTGCAAAAAGAAAAAATATTCACTACTGAAAGAACTCCAAAACCAAAAAATAACTTGTTTTAAAACAAAAATATATGACAAAATCATGGATTTTCTAAATCCAAACGCTAGAAATGGAATCGCTAAATGAAAAACTCATTTCTATAATTAAACCACAAGTAGAAATGCAGAAAAAAAAATTTATTCAATACCGATAGAACTCCAAAACCAAAAAAAAATTATTTTCACGTGAAATTCTTCTTTTCACAGCAAACTTACTGGTATATGGTGAGGAATGATGGATCGTTACATGTGGTAGTCAAACGAATGATATGGGAAATGAATAGGCAAATAACAAGTCTATTGGAATTAATTTTTAAGATTAAGCTTTTTAAAAAAACTAAACAGAAGTGGATATCAAGCCTATTGGAGATGCTCTGAGCTAAGAAACACGGACACGGACATGGACACGGACACATGAATACGACTGAGCAGGATACGGGGATACGACAAATTCTAAAAAACTAAGATACGAATACGGCTAGAATATGGCTAGAATACGGCTAAGATACGACATGATAAAAAAATAAAAATAAAAATAAAAATTATTAATTATAAATATTAGGCATTTTATAAAATTCATTAAATTAAATTAAATTAAATTATTTTATTATATAAAATAAATATATATTATTTATTTTATAAAATAAAAATATTTTATTTTATTTTATTAAATTATTTTATTTTATATAAATATTTTATTTTATGCACATCCCCACACAAATACGCCCGCCCCTGCCTCCCCCTCAAACACAACCCGCCACTGCCTCTCCCCTCAATTAGCGCCGCCCCTTCCTCTCCCCTCAAATCGCGCCCGCTCCTGCCTCTCTCTCAAATCGCGTCCGATCCCTGCCTCACCCTCAAATCACGCCCGCCCCCTGCCAGTGGCCAACGTCGCCCATGCGGCAACATTGGCCACCCGACGTCGTCGGACGTCGGGCACTATAGGCATGGATACGGCTGCCGTCTGCCGACTGCAACCATCCGATACGCCACGTGGCGTATCGGATATGGATTGTGCAATGATACACCACGTGACGTATCGGATATGGATTGTTCAATGATACGCCACGTAGCATATCGGACACGTATCCTATGCCATGTTCGTGTCGTGTCCTCGTGTCCAGGTGTCGGACACGTAGACACAGTTGTAGGGAGCCGTGTTCGTGCTTCATTGGCTCTGAGTATATAAAATTTTCAATGTAGTTAGCAATCAAGGACAACATCAAGAATAAAAGTAATAGATCAATAGTACTATAATATTTAGAAAAAAATATTATCATAAAGGTAAGAACATACAATATATCATGCTCGTCAACAAAATAAACAAATATCAATAAAAAAACAAAATTATAATAAATTATCTAAAAAGATAGCTCACAAAATAAACAAAACACAAAAAAAATAAACTAATTATTAACATAACCAATAGCGTTGGATGAATTATCATTGGCTATTACAACATTCAGCAAACAAGATGAAAAAATAGTAAAAAAAATAATTACTTATAATGTGACTAATAACTATTGAGTTTATAACTCGAGAATCCATAGAATGAATATTAGTCAAAAGTAATTAATATCTCAAAAATAAGAAGTATCTACAAATACCTTACAGGCGAGGAATTTTAGATATTCCTCCCCAATAAGAGTCACTAATGGAATACTCTGTGAGCACCACTAAATGACTCTAGTAGTCAATTTATCATCCTAAATAGTATGTACTATTGAATTCCTCTCTGGAATTAACTCACAAAAAGTCTCTAGTTTGATCCAACATCCAGTAGAGTACGCACATAATTGAAGTTTTCCTATTACTATCATTATCACATCTAATACTCCATTGACTATCAATACATCCTAAATGAGATATTTCTCTAGTAAAACTCAATATGCCTCATATATATTAAATTAGCTAGCAATATAACTCTAATATTATGAAAAACTCTTGATCACCCAAGATATGATTGTAGAATGCTAAATATATATATTATGATAGTGAGTATAAATACATCATGCCAAAAAGCTCCTCCATTAATTTTACTCTCTCATATATATCAACCTCTGATGTTAAAACCTTCAAGAGTTGCATAGCAAGCAGAGTAAAACGAATAAAATGAGTAGTGACTTGTTCAAGTTCTCTAGGTTTCTCTTAGAGGTGTCAAAAAAGACGTGTCAGGCCAGCCCAACCCATTTTTTTAGCATGCTCATGCTTTCATGCCGGACAAGGCACGATACAATTACTGTATCGTGCTAGGTCAGGCCCGTATGGGCCAGGTTAAAAAAAATAAAATTTTTTTTAAAAAAAAATTTAAATTATTATATTAAACTATATATAAAATATATATTATATTATATATAGATAATGTTTAAAATATTAAATTTGTAACTCGAAAATTATTAAAAATTTAATAAATTACAAAGTTAAATTTTTTTATTAAAAATTTAATAAATTACAAAAATTTTAAATTTAAATTGATAACTTGAAAATTATAAAAAATTGTAACTTGAAAATATTAATAAAGTTTAAATTTTTTTTATTTATTTTTAATAAATTTAGATTATAATTTATTAGAATTAAATTATAAAATTTTAATTTTTAAATAAAAATTTTAAGCACAAAAATAAATAAACAAAAAAATTCATTAAAAAATTACAAAGTCACAAAAATAAAAATAAATCAAATGTCCAATCGACCAATTGATATCAAACCAAAGCAAATACAACGTAACGTAAAAAAAACATACAATCAATAAAAAACAAAACGTCGAAATCAAAGAGAAAAATCAAGAATAAATCACACAAATCATCTATTGTGTCCGTGACCATGAGGCATCAAAAATTAAAATCAATTGATAATGACAAATGACATGTGGCCTGGCATAGTAGCGTGGCGTGGTATTGGCAATTGGTGTCTGGAAACAGGCAGGAAAAACCAGTAACCATGACAATCATCAATCGGAATATCATAAGCATTATCAACCGCAACAACAAAATCACTATCATATTAATCATCATTATCAGAAATCAACTCATCCACTTTCACAGCGGATACAGTCCATGTCCCTGCTTTAGTACGATCCTGGATGCTAAACCTCATGTAACGAGGCATACTAGCACAAGCCATTTATTTAAAATAGTGCAAGCCATTAATTAAAAAAAATCAATCATGTCATGCCATGTGCCATGCCATTGAGCCAGACATGTATGTTGTGCCTGGCATGCAACGAGGCATGCTATGTGCCAGCCAAACAAGGCATGAGCCATGCCTCATGTAAGCATTGTCAAATAAAGCCATGTATTTTTTTTATGCTTGTGCCACCCCTCCCACTTAACACCTCTAGGTCTTGGCTTGTTGAAGTAGATATCATGGCACTGAGATTGGTTGTAAAAAATTAAATATTCTTTATAACACAAAGTCATGATACTAAATACTACTATAACTTAGATATTTTCTCTCTGGATTATAAAATCATGATGTTGGAAAAAGCTATGACTAGAATAATTTCTTTATGGAAAAAAATTTTATAATGGAACATGATGATGTGATCTATATCTCTTGTTGTTTTGGCTATCTTGAATAGGTTGTAGCTCTAAAATGTATCATGACTACTTGTACCATTGGGGTACAAGCATGTCATGCTATGAAAACAATGTCATGGTTATTAAGTAGTTTAGAGCTATTATGGTCATGACTCTAAAAAAATAGTACAGACATGATTATATTTCATAATAAAATAATTATGCCAACTTAGTGATTGAGCCGTGGTATACAAATAAGGCAGTTTTGTTTTGATAATGTTATGAGCAAGAAAGGTTGTGGTAACTATTTTAAGGCTATTATGGAAGGCATATATATGTCATGCTAAGAGAATTATTATGATTATCCATCTCTTCTCTCTCCTACAATCCTTTGCTCCATCGAGTCTACAAATTTCACTAAAATTAACAATGATTTCACTAAAATTCATTAAATTCTCTAAGAATAAAAATATAATGAAATTTATTCTAAACATACTAATGTAGATGCAATTGTGCATAATTTTACTTTTCATAAGATACAATTTATTTGGTATCTTGAATACTTAACAAACTCACACACTAAAAATATATTTTGTCCATGAGTAATGAATCTTCATCCAAATAACCACACCAAAAGAGAACACATCTATGATGACCATGACTATATTTAAGTATTGTGGTGAGATATTATTTTGGAAATAATATTGAAAATTTTGTTATTTGGTAGGAAGCATATGGTTCATTTTGTGAAATATTTATTCATCACAAAAAGTAAAAAAAATCTTGAGTTTTATCCTAAACAGCACTACATTTAATATCCATATCTTGACTTATTTAGATCTCCATTTTGGTCAGTAATTTTAGTTATCTAGGTCAACTTCTTTGATAATTTTTTTTCTTTGACTTGTCCTTTTGATTTTATCATCATCATAAAGTTCTTCGATACTACTTCATCCAGATATTTTTCCATGGTTATTGAGACTTTGAGAAGTATCACAACAACATTGCCCATAACTTCTTTGAAAAGTACCATTACTCTTTGTGTGGTTGTGGCTTGTGAAATTTCTTTAAAGATCATATTAGCCACTACTTTGTCTCCTATCGCAACTTTTAACATTGTTTCTATAGAAAAGTCATGGCATCCACATTGAAGCCATGATTCCTTAGTATTTTTTCTTTATAAAAATTTAGTTTTTGTCCTTTTACTTTAAACTCTCTTCCATCTTTTCATTTCATTGTAACTGCCCCATATGGTGTTTTGGTAATGATTATAAATGGTCCATATCTGTGGAACTTCAATTTTGTAGCAAACAACTTGAGATTGGAGTTGAAAATCAATACATTTTCTTCTACTTGAAATTCATTCCATTGTAAATTCTTGTCTTGCAATTTTTATGCTCTATCTATAAAATACGAGCATTATCATAATCTTCATTACGTAATTCTTCCAATTTATTCATTTAAAAACTTTCTTTTTTTTTATATCGCTCACATTTGAATTTATTTGTGTTATTTCCCATCATTCTCAATAATATTCAACTTTGACTAGAAAATGACAAGCTTTTCTAAAGATTAGTGTGTTAGGAGACATTCCAAAGGGTGTATTGAATGTCTTTTGATAAGCCCACAATGCTTCATCTAATTTTTGAGTCTAATCTTTTCATATTGGATTCACTACTTTTTCTAATATTTTCTCGATCTTTGATTTGATATTTTTGCTTACCCATTTATTTTTGAATGATATGGAAGTCCCCTATTATGCCTAGTCATTCTTGAATAAATAAGCTTCAAGTAGTTTATTACAAAAATAACTTTTCATCACTTATGATGCGTCTAGGTGTACTGAATCATATGAAAATATTAATTCATAAGAAACTTACAATGGTTTTTTCATCATTCTTTTATGTGACTATTATCTCAACCCATTTAGGTAGTTAGTCTATTAATAAGAGTGTGTATTTCTTGCCAAGGGATGCAAGGAATGGTCCCATTAAATCTTTCTTCCATATATCAAAAACTTTTACTTCAAGGTTATTGGTTAATGATATTTTGTTTTGCCTAGATATGTTATACAATCTTTGGCACATATCACATCATTGCACCATGTTTTGACATTCTCTAAATAATGATGTCCAAAAATTAGATTTTAATATATTATGAGTAGTCTTTTTACATCCAAAATGTAATATATTATGTTCATCTTCTAGTAAACATCTCCTTATTATTTGATTCACATATCTTCTGAATAATAGTTGCTCATCTCATACAAAACTTCTCACTAGGAGAAGTTTTTTGGTGTGACATAAGAGCAAGTGGAAGGGCATTATTTTTTAAATAATTTATAAAATTGGTGTATCTAAGCAACAACAAAATATGCATGTTTAAGAAGTTCTTAGAAACTTCAACTTCTCCCTTTTTTCATCAAATTCCAAGTGGGATAAATTTTGGCTATTACAATATCACTCTCCTTCTTGTCTCTTATGTATATATCAAGTTCTTAGAGTTATATGATCCATCCTATCGATCTAAACTTTTATTCCTTCTTTTCTATTAAGAATTATAGAGTTCCATGATCAATTTAAATCACTACATTTGTGCTCAAAATATATGGTCAAAATTTATTGAAAGGAAATACTATAGCTAATATTTTCTTTTTAGTAGTCATATAGTTCATTTGAGCTTCATTTAAAATCCAACTAGCATATGAAATGACTCTAAAGACTTTAGCTTTTTTCTGCCCCAATACAACTTCTAGCGCATATGTGCTTGCATCACACATAATCAAAAATAGCTCATCCTATTTTAGTATTGTTAAGATGAGACTTTTTATCAACTTTCTCTTTAGCTATTTAAAAATGACAGCATATTCTTTCTTAAAGTTGAATAACTCCTTTTTCTCCAATAATTTATTCAAGGGTTTAGCCATCTTTGAAAAAATACGGATGAATCTTTGATAGAACCTAACGTGCCCAAGAAAACTATGCACCCCTTTGACAGTTATAGGGTGAGGTAATATCTATATCATAGAACTCTTTGTGTTATACACATCCAATCATCTTATAAAAATTGAATATCCTAGTATCATCTTTTTATTATCATGAAATAATATTTCTCCTAGTCAAGTACCAAGTTCTTCTTTTACATCAATCCAACATCACTTTCAAAAATTTTAAACAATCTTCAAAAATAGCTTCATTATTTATTTATTGTCATCAATAAATACCTTCATGTAGCATGAGCTTTACAAAGACCAGACGAAATCCTCTGGAAAACATAAGTTTCATATGGAATAGTGAATGTTGTTTTTTCTGTTCATCTACTAGGTCAGTCAAAATTTAACTGTATCATGAATACCCATCTAGAAAGTAATAGAAGGAATACCCTAAGATTATATCAAGAATTTGATTCATGAATGACAATGAGTAGTGATCCCTCATTGCTTTCTTGTTCAATTTCTAGTAATCCACATATTCTCCATCAAATATTCATTCATGTTGAAATTATCTCCTTACTCATGGTTTTCACTATCATCAAACCTCCTTATTTTGATATTATGTGAATTAGACTAACCCATGGACTATCCAAACTGACATATATGATTACCACATGAAGCTAATTCACTATCCAAAATGATAAATATCATTTATTAGTGGATTTAACCTCCAATGATGTTTAATTAATAGCCTTGCACCAACTTCCATATGTATCTTATGCATGCATATTAATGGATTGATTCTTTTGATAACTCCAAGCTACCAAACTATAATCTCCACATATCTTCTTAGTAACTTCATCATGATATTCTTCATCTCTTCATTCAATCATGCTGAAATGATAATCAATTTAGTCATATATTCCCCTAACAAAGCATATCAAAGATAATTGAGTAGAGCCTTCAAGATCAATCCATCTAAAGTTGTATATGTTTTGAGGCACTCATCTTCAATGGCCATAACTTTAGTGAAATTCATGGAACTATTAGACATGTCGTCTATCATGAAAATCATGAATTTTTCCACAAATATTGCATCTTATTGTAAAGTTGTGATATTGGCATTTGTACACTAAAACTCTATAGTCGTGGTGGTTGAATAAGCTATGACATCCTAAATTATTTGTAATTATCAATGCAATAAATTCTTTTTTTTTGATGCTTGTAAAGCCATGACTTTTATTAAATATGTAACATTTTTTGTCCATTTTCATTTTTGGTTCTTTCTTTAGTTTATAGCCTTTCTAATTTAGGATTATTTCTATGTGTTATGAACATGTATTTCTTTGACTTCACCTATGTATCTACATGTACACCAATGATGCATGTCTCTCTATTTCTTAGTGCTAGTTATCTTCATTGATTTTTGCTCTGCCGATTTTATTCATCTTCCTTGTCATTATTATAAAATTTTAAATTATAAAATTTTATATTATAAGTCAATGTGTTATCTACCCCTTCCACCAACCCTAAGATTCATGCATGCAACGAGATAATAAAGAGATGAAATAACTGACCAGAACTTTAAGTAATTAGTTTTCATCTCTACAACTATATTGCTAAGTGTCGGATCAGCTCAACACTTCCTAAACATGCTACTAATGTTGCATATACACATGATGCAATGCAAGTCGTGGGAGTATAAAGCAACAAACATATGTTCGTCGTATCATAAAAAATCTTCATGAATTTCATTTATGAAATTCCTGAAGCCTAGTCAGTGTCATCAATAATAAGCTCTTCACTCTTATTATTGACGTAGTCAAATATCACGTATTTGTATCCAACACATGACTCAACATCAGGTACGTGCAATTCCAACTGTATCTCATATCCGATTGAAATTTCTTCTTCTTAAGATTCATAGACAAACAGAGCCTACTAAACTCCTATTGTCTATGAGGAGTGCGAATATATTTTAGTGCATTATGTATATTATTCAACACGGAGAAACACACCTTCATACTCGCTTGTACAATCAGGTTAATCACGTGACACATGCATCTAACATGAAAAATCTCTCCTAATGGAGCGTCTCTAATATTCTTAACAAACATGTTAATCGCTACTCTATTATTAGATACGTTATTGAATGTGATACTAAAAATTTTATTTTAAATTTTATATTCTCTAAAGATTTTTATCATACACTCAATAATGGCCGGGTCATCATGAGGATGGAGAATCTTAGAAAATCCTAAAATTTTTTTATTCATAGTCCAGTTAGAATCTAAATAGTAGCCGGTGAGACATGCATAAGATGATTCATCGTGACTTATCCAGATAACGGACATCACGGACACCACTCCACTATGTCATAAATTCATTAATTATTTTTTATTTTTCTAACTTATAAAATTTCAGTATGTCATTCCTAGATGTGGACCTAGGAATCCTACAATAAACAGTCTGAAAATATGTTTGTATGGTGGGCACTACTCATTGATCTTCTGAAAATCTGATCGGGAGACCCATCAATGAGATAAGTATGATCATGCATTCCCTACCCAACTCGCTGCAGTATATGAATGGAGTAAACTTTGAGACTGAACTGGATCCAGTGCCAATCTCAAAAAATACAGTGCTAAGTTGGGTTTGCCTATGATTGAATGCACTATATTTTTTGGTGTATAATTTAGCATGCCTCTTAAGGTGCTCAATCCCAAACGAACTCTTACAAATTAAATTTCTCATATAATATTTGCACTGTATCATTTATTCTTCCTCATCTCTAATTTTTTTTTATTTTATTATATTAAAATGAGTCTAAACTACAGAAGTCCTAATTTTTTATTTTTTAGATATTAGAGTTGAGACGACTGGAGAAACCAAAGTTTTAGCAGCCTCAGACCTCTGTGTAAGATTTTTATTTTCTAAATTTAAATATGTTTCATTAGTATTAGTTATTTTTTAAGATTTTTGTTAGACATGAGATAAAGCCTAGATAATAGATTTTAAATTTTAAGATTAGAGAGAAAGACTAGAGACTAGAGAGAAAGAGAAAGTAAACAAAATAAAACTTAAAATACCCGATAAAGCAGTGAGGTAGATCATGTGCACGGTGCACCACAGTCTAGTTCAAAATTCCAAACCCGAATTGAGAATCTCAAAAAGCCAAGCCGAATGACAAAATTCCGAGTCCCGAGAGAGAGAAGAACAAGAGTTTTGAGAGAGTGAGATTTGAGAATAAATATTTATGAAAAACATAAATATTATAGAGAAGCGGGGAAATTTTATTGATTAAAAGAAAAAAAAAATTAATATTTTTTATGTTTTTTTTTATTTTTTATTGAATTTTTAAGGGGTAGAATCATGAGGGTCATCAGATTCTGCCCCCTATCCGCACCGAATGGTGTTGGCGTGGCGATGGGGTGGGGACGTGGGTCGTGAGATGCAGGTCTACTGGACATGTTCTGTGCTGGCGGGTCGTGCCACGAGCCACCAAACTGTCCCTGAACAAGCACGGCACGAGGCCCGATTGGCCTCGGCACAAGCCCGGGCACAAGAAATTCTCATGCCGGGCCGGCCCAGGCACGACCGAATCGTGCCGTGCCTCGTGCCGGACAAGGCCGGCTCGACTCGCTTGACACCTCTAGTTTCTCTAGTCTCAATTAATTATGTTATACAATTAGATCATATTTTTGTATCGTCTGAGATGGATACAATTACATTATTAACTATCATAAAATCTTGCATGTCATGCAAGATGTATAGAATTATGTTAATTCTAACTTGATAAATTCTCACATGAAAATCAATAAATAAGAATTAATATGAAACCAAGTCTCCTTCGTGTCACCGCTATGAAGTTCATGTCATCCGTTAGGTGGTTTATCATTCTATGACTAAAGAACGGTTCAAACTTCGATAGATCACTGTATATAATCTCTATGCGTGAGCCTTCACAAAGTAATCAATCATGATCTTATGTGTCATACTCACACTCACACCACAAATAATCAAATGAGTCACCTATAATTATCATATTCAATGCAACTACATTGCATTTTATTATGCACTTACACTTTATTCACACACTTCACTTCCTGGACACCACACTGCATGCACCTTTATTACAACCATGATGCATTGTTCACCTTAACCTCCCCCATAGTGCACTATTGACTTGTGACTTTTTGCACACCACACACTTGTGCATTGTTCACCTTCACGGGAACCATATTGCACTCTCCACATTGACGTAGTGGGTGTCAATGCCGTGCACTCACTGTCATACATAGTGGATGTACAGAATGCATCTATTGTCTCACGATTGTGCATCCTCACTCTTGGACACGTGCACTATTACAAGTGTACACATGTATTGTGTTTTTACAATGAATGCCTCATGAGCACAATGTTGCTAATGTGCACGTCTTGCTCATTGCTTCCTCTACCTAGGATTTGATGCTGATACCAATAAAAAAACTAAGGTAAAAAACATCCAAAACTCAATAATCAATAATAACATACAATGAGAAAATAAATTTCTAGCTTTATATTGGGGCAGCTCACATATTGGGTGCTCAGATCTATAAAACATAAACAAAGATAACCATTGTTGTAAAATATACAAATTTCATTTTAACCCACAAATTTTCCTTTTTTATAATTTATAAATCCAAAAAAAAAAATAAACTTGAATATCAAATGATGAATTCTCTAGCATATGTAAGGGGCATTACTACATTAAGAATAACTCAAGATAATGAGTTATTCAATGTTGAAGTCATTAGATTTATCTTCTAAAAAATAAAAACTCAAACATCATATAATCATATGATTTCTTCTCATTCCTACAAAGAAACATAATGAATTAACAATCAAATAAATAGATAATAAACTATTCCAAACAATATTAGATTAAGAAAATCACATGCTACGCACACACACATATATACATATATGGTTAGGGTTAAGGTAGCCCACTTGGTAGGTACTCCTTTCCAAGTGAAAAAAAAAACAATAAATAAAAATAATAATAATCTAATAAATCTCAACAATAATCATTGAATAAAAGATAATAGCATCGAATTTCATAGAACATACATTGAGAAAAATTAAAATATTCAAAAATAGACAAAAAATGAATATCTTAAACTTTTTGATTTAAGTGAGTATCAAATCTCTAATCATTATCAAAATATCATGCATTTAAACATATATTAAAAATTAAAAAAAATCAATAATTAAATAATATAAAAGATAATTATGAAATATAAAATAATGAGATTTTTTATCCGAAAAACTTTTAAGCATATAAATCCAAGATGTATTAAACCTAACATATTTATGAAATACAACTCAACATGAAACATTCTAGTGACTTTATCCAATAAAACAAAAGATAAAGACAGAACAATAATATATTGCAAACACAATCATTTTATTAGCAAACTCCAAGATGAATTAAAATCCATTAATAAATTGATTTAAGCAAGGAGACATGCTTGGGCTTTGCACAAGCTAGCTTTCAAGAGGCATCATTCAATCATAATTTTTTTCAAATACAAATGGTTAACCCTCTAACTCCTCATAAATGCTAGGCCTGGATTTGTACCAAAAACCATCCCATCAACCCTTATTTCCCAGTACATTTTACAAATCCATCCTAAGAAAGACTCAAACTACTAGTTCCCAAGTCTTAAGAATGCATGCAACTGCCTCAAATTTCACACATGAAATATTCTATCATATTCTATAGTTGTCTTGAAGTCGCACCCGATACAAAAGGGTTCCACTTAGTGCAAAAAGTTAATATATCAACAGTTTAACCTCTATAAATCAAAGAGATTGCATTTAAATAGTCTCAAACCTGAGACTTACTGCTCTTAGATGAAAATATTTATTATTGTTCCAAAGAAAAACCAGCAATACATGCATGCAACATGAAAGCTTCTCAAGTGATCAATCATTATACCATATTTGGCGAGGTCGTACCTCCCATGGGATTAATCAAAGTGCCTAACCAAGCTCGAGGATACCCATGATTATAAAAAAAAAAACACAAGATTTGTTTTTTTATTGCTTATTTCAAACAAACAAATAAAAGAAAATCACCATTTACAGCCGCCGGCACAGTGTAATCCACCACTATCATATCTGGGTGTTTATTAAATATAGATGTAAGAACCCTATCCTGTTCAGAGGTACCATACATATGAATTTCTTTCCCACAAACATTGACTGTTTGAGAAGGGTTTGTAGAGCTAAATGAAAAAGGAAGAACTTTAAGTCCTTCGCAATCTGCTGCTTTCACAACAGCTTCCCCCATTCGACCCCGACAACCATTCACCTGCAATCCATGACCAAGTGCCAACAAGCATAATTAACATTGAGCAAAAATACAAGCTTTACAATCTTTAAAAATATCTTTTTGATATGGTATGAAGCAGACAAGCAGTTAGCAATGCTAAAAAAATCCTTGGCAGCGTATATTTATGGTGAGTCTTTTTCTTACTCCTTACATTTCTCAATGAACAACCAAACACAACACAAAAACTAAATAAAAACAAACAATTGGATGTCGTGGAGAAAATGATTCAGTTCAATCATCAGCCATTCTCAATTTTAAATGTACTTGTCACCAAATAGTATAAGTGACTTAGGATGGCAATATTAGTGAAAATTATTCATCTATTTTAGATCAAATAAAATATTTTTTGACTATTTTTTGACTTAGCATGGATTTATTCCCCAAGTGACCCTAATAGGACTCAAACTTATGACCATTGGGGAGTTGACTTTATTTAAAATTCAACAGGATAAAGTATCCTCACTTTTCTCAATATTTCACGTGTATGTTTCATTTTTATCATCATTAATTCCCATCTTTATCATAGAATAAATAAATTTTGACACAAAATCAACAAAAAAAATCACCATGATAATTGCTCCCATAATATTATAAGACCAATACAAGAAAAAAATAATATTGGTTCCCTCAATCTCCAATTTCATGAAAAAATTTAATCTTAGGACAATATTACAATTTTTGCAAAAAGATACAATGCACAATGTGGATGTGGATGCAACCTCCCAATTTTTTTAAAAACCATGGGCCCATTCTTTCAAGATATTACCCAATGTTCAAAACTTTAAATATAATTGTATACAAACTTGAGTTTAAACAATAACATTAAAATAACAAGATAAATAAAAATAAATTTAAACTTTATGGAACATGTCCAATAACACAAAACCCTTTAGTTCCATTAGAATTCATCATCATTTTCCTCAAGTAATATCAAATTAGAATAGAGAAATCAACAAAAATATTATTAATTTTTTGAATGACAACAATAAATAAAACAAGATCTAAAAAACTCATTTAGTGATATAAATCTAAATTTACTAAAGCAAATATAACTATTTTAAAGCAAGAAATTCAAAAAACTTATGGATGTAAAGTAGGAGAATCAAAAAGGTATCTAATGAGAAAACTAAAAATTAGAAATTTAATTTGTATCATGAGCATAAGGCATAAGAATCAAAAAATTCTAGTAGAAATAAACTATTTTAAAACATTGCCTAATATTCCTCATAAGAGAAAATTAAACATAACATAATGTATTTCACAAATAAAAAAGATATTATATGTTAATCACAAAATTAGTATTAAGTAAGAATAACTTCAAAAAAATTAAAACAAAAAACATAGCTTAATTGAATAAAAATTAAAATATAAATTCAATCAAGAAAAATCTTAAATAATAAAAAATAAAACTAATAGAAACAATGCAATATGCTATTAATTTATAAAACAATATATTTTCAAAATTATTTAAAATATTATAATAAAAAAAGTTGATTAACATGACTATATTTTAGAAAATTTCTAAAAGGATATATACTAGTGAATCTGATTATTGTATCAAAAAATAACTTGAATTTACATCCAATTAATCCACTACACAAATTTTGTTTAGACATGTTATAAAAACATATATAAAAAATATATTTATTTATGATTTTTATTGATCTGGAAATGATATATAATAATCTCAAAACATATTAATTTGGTAAATATTTAACAAAAAAAAGAACTTGTCTCAAAGTTATATCAACAACATTAAGAATACGTCTAGAAAATAGTGTAATAAATATTCATTAAATAAGCTTTATATCAAATAAATTTTAAAACTCACCAAACTATGAAGCAATAACTAAAAATTGATTAGTAATAAATAAATATAAATTAAATGTTTTAATTTGTCGTTCAAAGAGATAATACCAAGTTTAAAACCTAAACATTATACAATGAGAGAATAAAGTCTTATCAGACATGTTGAGATTATAATATATGTTATTTTTTACGCATTTTAAATATATTTTATTATAGGTAAACAAGTGTTCATTATAATAGGATGCTCATATCCTATTGCGCATGTATTTATTTTATAATTTATATTAATATATACATTGTCATAGTTTATTTATCTAAACCATGTATCAATATAAAGATCGTGGCATCAACCATTATCAAAATGAACAATTTTATTGTCAGTGCATTAGGCACTTTAAGCAATTGATTTTTTTCAGTAATAGTATTGGTAATAGTAAAAATTCCCACCAAACATTATCTTGAAAATCATTGTCAATTAAAATTTTATGAAATTTTTAAATTTTCATATCAAAGCACATAATTCCTCATGCTACAAATCTAGTATAAATGTCTACCCAGATGACTTAGCGAAATAGAGATTGTTATAGACATGAAACAGATGTTTTGAATGATAAATTTTTATTAGTGTTCTAGTTCGTTTTATTAACTTTGGGTTGGCTCCATTGCATAGTAGAAATAACATTGTACAAAAGAAGTTAAGTAAAACATATTCTTCATTGGCTTAAGCATTTGTAATGGATAATATGGATAAGAGAGAATGAATTAATCACTTTTAGACTCATTGATAGATAATACAAGGATAGTATGAAAATGAGTAAATTCATAATTATTATCCTTGTTGTAATAATTAATTGAGTTATAAGTTAACCAAAGTAGTTTTTTGTCTTGTGTATTACTTATCAGATGGCTTGAAATCTTAAAGTTTATATTTTTTTTAGAACATCTCATGCAATGATGTGGTGCAATTAAAGAATTTGAAACTTTAAGAACAAATAAAAAATAAATTTTATTTTATTTTATATTTTATCTCATTCACACAATTAACAACTAAGTTCATGAAAACAATTTCAATTTAGTGACAAAGTTTCCAATTAGACAAACATAGCAATTTCTTAAAAAATTTTATTTATTATTTGACAATCACTAACTAGATCTTGAGTGAATTTATTCTCTTCCAGATCAAGTATTTGTCACTGGGTATTGAAGTATTTCTTTAAAGACAAATATAATCTTATTGTGGCTTCAATGATAGATAAAGAGTTAAGTGGCACGAATAGAGATAAAGAGAGAAAAGAAAGCTCTTATACAATGTTAAATATTATAGTAGGAAAAGAGACACTCACAATACTTAGTAGATGTTACATCTCAGGTAGTCACTAATAGACTCATATTTCTTACTTTCCAAATCACTCAAAATGAGAGATACTAGTCATATATCACATAAACTTGGACGAAATTCATCCACTAATATGGATATCTACATAGAGTTACAAACTTCTGTTGAGACCATCTAATGACTCATCTTTTCTTTCAAATATCACAGGTGTTTAAATTTCAACTCTTACTCAAGACTATGAGGTATGTGATTCATGAGCAAATAGTGATGTTTCAATTAATCACTTTATTTTTTATCTTTTTTATTAGTATAGATAGTATTATTATAATAAATGGTAAAATATTTTACGTGACGAGTCATGAAAATAACAACTTAAATTCTTATATTTCATCCCATTGAGTTTTAGTTTAATATTTATTATATTATTTCTTTTTTAATATTTAGGAACACCTGAATTGTAGAGTGTAGCAAATCAAATATATATGATTTATGTTATATTCAAAATATACTTTTTCATTTTAATGAAATTAAGTTTTTTTCATTTACTCTCTCCTCTTTTACTTCTCGTTCAGCAAAAAACCTAAGATTTTGGTAGGATTTCATTTTACATGGTATCGAAGGAGGTTCGCCGACAAATGATCACTGACATTGGGGCCCATGGGTGATGATGCACCATTTGGGAGTTTCAAAAATAATCATCGCCAAAAGATTTTGATGGCGATCATAGCACCATCACAATATACTACTAAAATACCCACATACAATAAACATTTGTGCGAGTTTTTAATTTTTTAATGTTTTCGAACATCCGATAACATGATGTGAATAGAAGAAAATTATTTTTTGGTAGAACAATGGAACCCATGGTATTCAACAAAGTGGTCAAAGCAGCAGCGATAGCACATAACTGCCCCCAACATGAAATTATAAAATATAATAATTTTTTTTGATAAAATAAATGCTAATGCAATGATTGAACAGAACTATCTCCAACATGATAATACAAAACTTAAGTTTTTTTTGTTTTTTGTTTAAAAAAATAATCAAAGTATTTTAATTTGATTGTCATATTTTAATATTATAGTGAAATTGGTAAAGAGATAAAAAAATGGATAAAATCAATGTCATTATGAATAACCCAATAAAACACGAGGCCAGACAAAATTTCTCTTTAGACAATATTAATGAGAATTTGGTTTGTAGCTCAAAGATACAGAAATCATTTAATAAAAAACTCATCGAACTGAGATCGATGAGTAGATACAAAATGGTGCACAACTACTAGTTGGCATGTGAAAGCTAATTGATCCAAGTATATAAGTGTGTTTAGTTTTTATAACACTTTCAAAAGAGATTAACATATGACCACTTCGATTTATTCTTCAATGACACTTTATTTATATAATATCATTACATAGTTGCAAATGTTTAATTGATTGACTAAATTATGGTGACTCATTATGCAACTTGGACACAAATATATGATTAAAATATTTGTGTGATACCAATATTGACAAATCATACAGCATTAAGAAAACTTAATGAATAAATTTATAGTATTTTTTATATGCATTCATTAAAATAATAATATACTAGTTTGTGGATATAGATTCAAAAAAAAAAGAAATTTTTGTCTCTCTAATAGTTTTATCGGATAGTAACTCGTGTAACTATGGAAATACCCATATTGAGTGAAGTTTATATGATTAGTCTCGGTATTGTATCATCTTTATCACACGGTAATGAAGAAAGAGTCGAGAGACCTAGTAGAGGTACACAAAATAATAGGAAGACATTAGTGACAATCTTTCTATAAAAAATTTGGACATACTCAAAAAAAATATTGGACTTAGCACCATGAGTTATGATGAACTTTTCAAGGTTCAAAAATTATATAACAGATCATTGGACCTACTCCAGACTATTAATAATGAATTCATGTGCTAATACTCAAGGTACAAGTGATTATATTATTTACTTCATTTATAGAATCTAGAATAACTGATATTATCGTGGCAAAAGATATTATTATATGAGCTAGGAGATATTGCAATGTCAATGTAAATCACTTTCTCTTGACACATATTTTATATATACTAAAATTTAATCATAATTTGAGCTGTATCTATTACCTTATAAAGCAATAAAATTGTAATATTATTTTTATATCTTTTAGTATTTTTATGCATGATCACCTGACCAAACATATAAATGTTAGGGATTGAATAAGTCAATTATACATAATATTCTCAACTCACATTAGCCATTCTAGATATTTGATAACTTTTGATCAACTATTAATTCACTCGCGACTACATCTTTCATCAACGAAAATAAAGATTCAAGCATCGAATATTATATAAATAATATGTATTGATTGTGAGACATATTAGTTAGTAAAATAAATTAGAAATTCCCATCCAACATGTCAAAAAAGTACTAGAAAAAACTCATTCTATTTGATCCACTCAGATATTTAGAAATCATGTAAGATAATCACATATTATGATTTGAGATATTCTATTACCTTTATTAATAATTATACTTGGTTTATATAGTTATCAATGTTTAATAAAAAATTTCAAATTTTTTTATTTTTATAAAATTTATAAAAAATAAAAAAACAATTTAAATATAACATTAAGTTAAGATATTAAACAGTAAGAATGCATTAGAATATATTTTTCATCAAATTTCTTATTGTTTAAAGAAGCACAAGATAGTTCATCAAATATCAAATATTGATACTCTTGAGTAGAATGGGATAGCTAGAGAAAAAACTAATATATATTTGAGATGTCTATGAGACTCACACTTCATAAGAGAGTGCCTAAACATTTTTAGGAAAAAAATAGTGTTGACAGTCAGCTTCCTAATCAACTAAATATCATTTTATATTTCCTTCGATCATATCTCAATATGGTTCGTATGCCTCGGAGATAGACTCTTTAACTTTTCATCTAAGATTTTTAGCTGCTATTGTTTTATCCAAAATCTCTCTCCACGAATAAAGAAAATAATTTCATATGACATCAAATGCACTTTTATTGAGTACTCTAATACACAGAAAATATATGTGTTATTCGTCAGAAACTATAAGTGTTATTACGAGCTATGTTGCACGGATACGCCTAGGAACTATCGTGTCCACGTGTCCGACACGTAGACACGGCGACACGGGTCGAATACGTGTCCTGATACGCCATGTGACTTATCGGACACAAATCCGTATGCGATACGCCATGTGGCATATCGGATACGCGTCGGAGACGTATCCGACGCATTTTTCGAAAACAGTAATCGTTAACAACAGACGCGTCATTTACCTACAGATGCGTCGTTTATCAACCGACGTATTTTTACGATTCTAACACGTCGGAAATACACTATATATTAAGGATTACTTCTACATCTCCAACAAATTGAGGAGCACACCACCGACAGTGAGTTGCCGACAAGCCAATTGCGGGAAATAGTTATCAACTGTCATTGCATCAAACAGGGAGGGGAGTAGCACACCGCCGACAGTACCTAAGGTAACCTAATTTTATAAAGGGAATGTGGGGTTTTGGAATCTGTATCGGGAGGGGGGAGAGTTCGAAAATCAAAACTGTAAAGGGAGGGTGTGGGGGGGAAAAGGTTCGGGAGGGGGGAGGGTGTTAGAGGGTTTAAATTTTTTTTACATTATTTTAAAATACAATATTTTAAATTATTTTAAAATACCTAATATTTATAATTAATAATTTTTATTTTTATTTTTATTTTTTTTATCATGACATATCATAGCCGTATCCGTATCCTAGTTTTTTAGAATTTGCCGTGTCCCCGTATCCCCGTGTCCGTGCAACATAGATTACGAGTATTAATATCATGTACTTCAAGATTAAATCTTTTTTAAAAATTCAATCCAAGAAAACATATATTCAGACACTATGTTGGAGACTCATTTCCCTACCAAGTTGTTATTTCCCACACTTTATTACCAAAAAACAATCTCTTAAGATATGATTTGATTAATTTTTTGTGGCGGTTACTACATTTGATCTTAGAAAATGTGTCAAACTACTTTTATTTCATTCAACACAAATCAAAATGTGAATATATGATGTTAATTATTTATGACGATGATGTTTTACTTAAAAGAAATGATTAGCTAAGAATATCTCAATTAAAATGATTTCTATAAACTAAGCTTCACATGAAAATTTTAGAACACGTGAAATATTTTCATGAAATAGAGGTTGAATACTTAGAATATATGATCTTTCTTTTTCAGACGAGATATGCTTAATATTTTACATATTGTATATAATCTAGGTATGTTAGAATGTTATCTCCTAGCTCATCAATCACAACTTGATCCAAGTACAAACTTGTATACAAATATAAATTTGTTAGTCAACTCCATAATATATAGTATGATCATAGAAAAAATAAACTATCTGCTAGTTATTAAAACAAATATTACCTACATTATTAGTATAATTTATTATTTATTAAATACTCCTAAACAAATTCTTATGGATATAATATTTACGATTCTTAAATATATGAAAAAATTTAAGATATTATATAATATTTACATATCATAGGCATAGTCGAATAAAAATATATTTGAATTCTGGTTAAGCTCCTACGAGTAGAGAGATAAGATTTACCAATTTTTTGTATGTTTTTTTTTGCGTGACATTAACTCGTGGAAGAGCAAAAATTAGATACTTATTTTAAGATTCATTACAAAAACAAAGTACAGAGTTATGAAATCAATTACTTATGAGTTCCAATAGACTAGTCACTTCTTGAAGAAGCTTAGCTATCAGTTCAATGATTGATTACATTTTACTAATAATATCAAAGCAGCACATTGTGGCCAACCTAATATTTTATGCATGGGCAAGATATATTAAGATTGATTGTCAGTTCATTTAATAAAACATCCAGAATGAATCAATTGCTACAACATACAAACCTACTAATGATCAATATGCAAACAACTTCACAAAAACACTTAAAAAATTATAAATTACTTTCTCTCTTCAAAGTTGAGGATTTGTAATATGTAAGCCCCAACTTCAAAGGAAGATAATCAACTTTAATTTTTTCTATGTAATTTTATTTAAGTTTTTATTATTTGGGAGCACTCAACTTATAAGTTACCCAAACCATACATATTATTTATGTTGTATTTTGAATATACTTTTCATTTTAATAAAATTAAGTTTTTTGCTCTCATTTGCTTCTGCCCTTTTCTCTCTTCATTCCCATTCAACGCAAAAATTAAAGCCCTAATATTTTGGCTGAGTTTTATTTTACACATCTCATATCTTGTATGTACCTAATTTTCTTATAATTTATTGTAATTAATTGAATTAGAAAAGAAATCAATTCTAACATTATATCTTGAAGAAGTTGAGTTTTAATTTATTATTTATTATTTATTATTATATTTATTTTTTCATTATTTGAGAGCAGCCAATTTGAGTGCTACCGCAAATCATATATATATGATTTATGTTGTATTCAAGATATACTTTTTCATTTTAATAAAATTAAGTTTTTCATTTTCATGCATGCTTCTACCTCTTTACTCTCTTCCTTCCCATAAAAACCCTAAAATTTTATTTTTCTTTTCGAAACTTACATGATCACACATCATTAAAAAAAAATTTTTTGGAACTAAATTAAATAATATTTACTTGTTCTACTCTCCTTCAATAAAGATGACCCAAATATTTGATCACTTAAGTCAGTTTTTTATTCATAATCAATTCATTCATCCTCAATTAAAAAAATTAAGACTTATTGATCCAAGTAAAAAGTTTCTTATCATGAGTAAGAAACATATCAATAACAAATGTATATTATAAATTCTTATCCTACACATTATTTTAATATTAGAAATAATTTATTTTATTTACTTTATAAATACAATTAGTGATCCCACAAATAGGAGGCTCATGATAGATTTAGATATTTTATTATTATTATTACTAATTATTTTTGAATCACATATAAATACAAAAAAGTTCAATTTTTTAATATTTTTATTTTTATATAAATAATAAAAAATAATTTAATCATAATATTAAAAATAATTAGATTTTAGAACATACATCTTTCTTTAACATGCAATGATATATCATATCATATGTACTAGTAATGTGCCCTAAAACAAGATTATTGAAAATAAAATATGTAATTGATTGATATTATTAAAGTATTCCTAATGAAAATTGATATTAAGATATGTAATTATATTTTAGGGAAATAAAATTATAACCATCAATTATTTAATTAATCAATTCTTTTATTCTATTTTTAGAAAAAGAGTATCACCTCAAACTATTAGGATTCCAGCTACAAGCAACCTTCTAGGATCATCTAAATGATTTTTCCCTTTTACAAACAACACAAATAATATTTGATAGTATGGTTCAGTTTCAATTATTAGATGGAGAGAGAGGAGAAGAAGAAAAAAAATTAAATCAACATATATCATGAGCCATTCACAATACCGTGAGCTAGTCACAACACCAAATATGAGATAGTAACTCCAAGGGATAGTCACGATAACATAAATCATATCACGACACCAAGAACCAAACACGACAATTAAAATGATACTAGATATTAAAGTGTCTTCGTTCATGCATGGTATGTCAGATTCTTTGCTAGATAAATGCACTCTAAAAGTCACAATTGAGCCTCAGAGTATTTTGCTTAAAACTAAGCTCTCCAAACAATGCTCTGTTCTAGGCTACCTCCTTACTAGCATGAGTAAAGCCATATATTCAGCTTCAGTTGATGAAAGAGCAACTATCATATACTTTTTACTCATCCAACTCATAATTCTACCATCCACATTAAACACATATCCAGATGTGAATCTTCTATCATCCATGTTTCTACCCTAATCAACACCAACAATTCCATTAATTTCAAAGTTTATTTATTAATATTACAACTATATTGCAACATAAAATCAAAAATTTCATAATGATTATATTCGACTTCAATTGATGAAAGAGCAACTATTATATGCTTTTTAATCATCCAACTCACAACTCTACCATACACATTAAACACATATTCATATGTGAATCTTCTATCATTCATGTCTCTACCCCAATCAACATCAACAACTCCATTAACTTCAAAGATTTATTCGTTGCTATTACAACCAAATTGCAACAAAAAATCAAAAATGTCATGAACTCTTTTAAAAAATTTCAATGCTCCTTTCATGATTTGACATATATCTACTCATGAACTTGCACTACATGTGAAATATTGGATCTTCTATAAATCTTGAGATTGCAAGTAAGGTAGGTGGCACGGGCATAGTCCGAGGCAAGTCCCGACAAAGTCATGTCTAGCCTAGCACAACACGATCTATAACCGTACCTAGACTTGGGTCATGCCGACTCGAGGCAAGGCTCGTGCTAAGCTGGGCCAGGGGATGCCAGGTCTCGTGCCAGACAAGGCACGACCCAGCTACTTGGCCCATAGGCACGGTCCAACAACACAGGCACCTACCATGCCCCAAAACTCAGACCAGGTTTCAAGCACGATCCAATCAGATACCTTGTACACATGGTAAGTTTTTTTAATAAACTCACCCAAAAGCCAAAGCCGAATGCCAGAAGCACCTAACTGAACATCCAAACCAACCAAAAAGTCAAAGCTTCTGGAAGTTGCGTTCGGCTTCAATTTTAACGATCCAAAAAATTTTAAAAATATATTAAATTTTGTTTTGCATCCAGGCCATTGGATGCACGCCCAACTGCCATGACATAAGATCTGACGACTGTCGAGTTTCTACACTATTTAATTATTAAAAAAATCAAAATTTAAAAAAAATATTTTTTTTAAATTCTTTATATATACTATCTTTCACTCTCCTCTCTCTCAACTATCAAGTCTCACACTCACTCTCCTCTCTATCTCTCTCTCTCATCTCGTCTCTCCTCTCGATTCAACTTCGGCTTCGCTCTCGAGTGCAAATTGCTGCATGATGCAGCTTCGGCAAAAAAATCAAGTGCGATATGGGTGCAGGCTTCAGCTTTTTCTATCTTATCCTATCCATAAAAGTGTATTATTTTAAATTTTATTTAATTTTTAAATTTTATCAATATTAAATAATTTTTATTTTAGTAATTAGAATATAATTCATAAACTAAAATAAAAATGATAAATAATGAATTTAATAATAATAAAATTAATATTAACATAGATGTATATAATAATAATAATATAATCCTATGAAAATATCTGAGACCAAAATCATATTTTCTCTCATTGCCTCGACCCAAACTCAAATATCGAAAAAATAAAAAATTAAAAAATATATATATAGTTTAAACTCATTTTAACAATGAACAAAAAAATACTCATGGTATTGATGAAAAATCGACATAATATAAATATTATAAGAACATATATATTTATAAGAATGCATGTGGGGCAGGGTACCTAAACAGGCATGCAGATCATTACACCAAAAAATATGATACATTATATCCTAGACAAATCCAACTAAGCAGTGAAGTCTTTGAGGTTAGATCTAGTTCAACTTCTATGTTGACTCATTCATATACCACTATGAGTATAAAGAAAAGACATGACCAAACTGATTACCAAGATTAGTTTTCCAATTAGATTTTCGAAGAATCCAATAATAATCAGTATCATACAAACTTATTTTCAACCTATATATCATAGGATTCTTACATTCATATGTAAGAACAACATACTAAAATATTATAAATTTAAAAAATAAATAATAACTAATGAATTTTAAAAAATTTAATAACGTAGTATCCATGATATTTAATATATGACTAGTCGAGACGATGCATTTTTTACATATCTCACTATTAATTATGTAGATTCTAAATGAATACTAAATAAAATTATATTTGGATTTTCAGATATTTTTCATCCTCATGATGGCCAGACTATATATGAGCATATGATAAAAATTTTTTAAGAATATAATATTCAAAATAAAATATATAATATCATATTTGATAATACATCTAACAATGGAATAGTGATTAACATATATGTTAAGACCATTAAAAATAAGCTATTAGAATAGATTTTTCATGATTAGATACATGTGTCACATCATTAACCTGATAGTACAAGCGAAGATAAAACTTATTTCTCTTGCTTTAAAAAAAAACATAACTCACTAATATATCTTTGAATGCCTAGCAGATAATATGAATTTAATAGTCTCTATTTATCTACAGATCTAAAGAATAAAAAATTTCAAATGAATATAAGATATCATTAAAATTACACATACCTGATATTAAAGTTATGTATTTGATACAAATAAGTAATATTTATCTACGTCAATAATAAAAGTAATGAATTTATTATTAATGACAGAGACTAATACAAAAATTTATTATTAAAATTCTTATAATTTTTTTATGACATGATGAATATGTATTTATCAGTTTATGCTCCCACCACTTGCATTTCACTTAGGTGCATATGTAAAATTAGTGACATATTTGAAAAATTTAGAGATGACATAATATTTAGTGACATAGCTATTGAGATAAAAACTAAGTACTTAAAATACTGATTCACTATTCAATCTCTTTATTATCTAACTGTATGTATAGTTATTAGGGTTAAGATAGAAAAAATAAAAAAAACTTTGACATACATATCTTTATGCATGAACTAGGAATACCAACTTGAAGAATTCATTCATTAAAAGTTGATTAAATTATTTACTTACTATAATATTAGGTATGATAATAATTATAGTCAGACTCTGAGTATAAACATGAATACCATATTTAAAGATAATAATTTATTCATTCGATTAGTAAGGAAGAAATAACAAGGTGAATCATCAAATAGGCGTGAACTATCTCAATATTTAGATATTAATTACTATTCAATCCTATCATATTACAATAATAAGAATATTGATAATTTATAATAATAAAAATCATATGAGTTCGTCTATATCATATTTTCTAAGATGACATAAGATCTACTAACTCCTCCGATATCAAACATAGCATTGGAGACTTCTTTTTATGTTACTTTTGGATAGGAAATTAAAACTGCATCTAGATATTGTTGAGATACTAATATGCATGAATGATTAAAAGAATTCAAAATTTAACATCTAAGATCATGTTGGAAGTGGAACAAGAGCAGAGGTATTGCTGACAGATGATGCATCATAAGATTTTGAAGAAGTTAAGCTCACCGCTAGTGATACCATCAGTCACTTATACAATGATGATCAATTAGATACTTACACCGATTGACATTAGAAATGAGCTTGTATATCACATGATTATGATTGACAATTTGTATTTTATGTTATTATGAGTTATAACATTATTATGTATTATGTATGTATTTTAACTGTCATTTTGATTTGTATTAATGATTTTTTTATGATTTATATAAAATACATAAATAATATAATATTATAACTCATAATATGTAATTAAAATTTTAAAATTTATAAAGAAAAATTAAAATCATTAATCGACAATCAGTGGGGGTGAGTCAAGTCATTCTCAAACTCTCGGTGGATTGTAGACGGTGACCAGTCGACCTAGCCAACTAGTCCTAGGCTCCGAGCTAGGCTAGCATATTCGAGCCCAAACCAACCTGACCCAGCCCAACATAGCCAAGCATGACCCAACCTGAATCTAGCTAGACTCGGGTAAGTCAAGTTGTGTTGAGCCAGCCATTATCCGATCATGTCTTGCCCTGCATGACAAGATAACTTGACTAGGCTACCAAAACTGGATTTTTTCAGCACGGCACAACCCATTTGACAGCTCTATATAAATCATAACATACATTAGATTGTCGACTGTACTAGCATACGAAACAAAAACAATCTACTCTTTTGCTCATGAGTTACAAGACACTACTCTACTAACAGCTATATCCCTTGATATAGGCATACTAATTAGCATATTATCAGACATATTGAATCTTTGAAGCACTCCTTCAAAATACTTCTTCACCCGATAACAATATTTTTTTTATTTCTATGAATCTCCATGTCAAATATCAGCCCTGCTGCCCCAAGAAATGACATGTCAAACTTAAGCGCTAGCAAGCCCTTCACCATGTTGATCATCTTCTTGTTATTTCCAACTAAAAGCATATCATCAATATACAAGGTTAACATAAAAAATCACTACCTAATCATTTTTTGTACACACAATAGTCAGCCACATATCTATTGAATCTCAGTTGAAGGATATAAGAGTCAAATATCATATGCTCCTCCTATGAGAGTGGTTTAACTCATAAAATGACTTATAAAACTTGCACATCAAATCTTCTTTACATCGTACCTCAAAACCTTCAAGTTACTTCATATAAATCTCCTCTCAAGTTTTCATAAAAAAAATTAATCTTCACATCTAACTATTCAACTTCTAGATCAAATTTGGCTACAGCAACCAATATCATTCGGATAAAAATAATTTTTGTTACAAAAAAAAAATCTAATGATAATCAATACTTTCGACATGAAATAAACTTTTAGCAACCAATCTTACTTTTTACTTTTTCATTTCACCATAAGTTTTGAACACCCATTTACATCAAATTATCATCTAATATGAGGGCAACTTCACAAGAGTCTAAGTGTGATTTTTTTACAATTATAGCATTTACATCAAATTATCATGATTCCCTTGAGACTAATGACCTCTTCCACAATGTTGAGCTCACCTCCTATAAAAAGAAAAACATATAATACAATCTACGTACCAATTAGGTGGATCTCTAACACATGTATACCTCATCAATACAAATAGAGCTACTACTTCTTCATTTTTAGAATTGTCGTGCTTTATTTTTGTCTCTTCATCAAAGACACGAGGATTAGAATGTGGGAGATCTTCCTCAATTTGATTGCTTATGTTCACAAAAAAATTGTGGCATCTGCATTTCCTTCGGGGTAATCAAATCATTATATCATATTTTCATGTTACAACATTGACTGAGTCAGGACTTTAAGATTTGATGCTCTAATTTCACCCTTTATAATGAGAGTTGTGACTTCCAAATTCCACGTCGTGGCTTCCTTTTGTGTCATAAGGGTAACAACCTCAAATTTTCTTGTTGCAACATCTTCCATAACGACAGTTGCTTCTTCCAATGTCTATGTCAACATTGGTGAAAGTCATCACTTATGATTTCCACGTTCTAACATTTAAGAAGTTTGCCTTTGCAATCCTTGAACGCTAAATCTATGTTGTAGATTAAAAACATCATCCCCAAGTTACACAACTCTAATAAGCAAGCAAAATAATTTTTCTTCAAAATAGAAGATCTAAAAAAATATGCGCTTAAAAAAAACAAAAAAAAGATCTAGTTGATGACGTAATTTATGATATATACTGCATCTCTAATTCAACCCAAAAATAATTTGAAACATTCTTCCCAAATAAGAGTATACCAATTATATCAATTAAATATATATTCTCCTTTTAAATCATCTAATTCTAAGAGATTTTGTCAGCATAGAAAATATAAAATATAATCTCATGATCTATATAATAGGTACGAAATATATATTATATATATTTTAATAAATTATTATTTTTTACTATTTTTATCCAATTATTTTTTATTATTTTATATAATTTCTAAAAATTAAGAAAATCAAGTAATATGTGACAGAAGGACTACACATGGGTACAATGAAAAATTATCAATAAATATGATCAAATACTTAAAGTTATTTCTAGTTGTATTTTAACTATATTTTCATATATTTAAGTAAATCAAATCAAATAAGTTCTGACTCAAATTGGATTGACAGTCAGGATAAAAAACTCTAGTATATTTTTTCAATTGATATAATAAGATGCAATATTCTTAACTTAGTTAATAATAAATGATCAAGTTAAAAATATACAAATAAATGATCCAACATACTTAAATATTTAAAAAAAATCTTTACTATAAGGGATGAGAGATATAATTCACTCTACTCAATTCTAATTAGAATCTTTATCAAAATCAACTAATTATGTAAAAATACATCAATAGATTAAAAAATAAAATCAAAATTAAATTGCACACAGATACAACTCACTAAAAGCATATTAAATGGATAATTAAAAATAATCATAATACAATTGTGAAATAAAAAACTGCATGGATAATAACATATCTAATGATTTTAAATTATTGGCTAAAATGATAATCTCAAAATAGAAAAATAAAGTAATTAATAAACTATTACCTATAAAGTGAGTACTGACTCATGAATTGATAATCCAGAAGAATGAATGATAATTATAAGTGATAAAATCAATAATACATAAGAAATATAAATTATTTGTTGATGACTTTTTTAAGTCATCAATTCTTTTTAAAATTAATTTATTAACTAAACTTAGCCACTTCATAGAAAATGCTAAAATTCATCCCCCACATTTAGAAATTTTTTTTGAACCCTAATTAGGATAAAGTAAAATTTTTAAAATTAACCCAAAAATCCTATTTTTTTGGGGTACTCCAATTTTGCACAAAATTAATTTTTTCAGCATCCAATTAACATAAAAATACCCAAAAAATTAGGATTTCAAGAGTAAAAGTTAATTTTCCAAGACTACCACCATGCACCACAAGACAACAACATCGCACCACCATTAAAATGTCATCACACCATTGGCAGTCCAATGTCTCACACTTTTGCATTCAACTTCAACGAAGTAAGCATTGAAGCAAAGGTAATTATGCATAATTTACACAAAGTTTATGCACAATTCATGCATAGTTCATACATGATTCGTGCACAATAATCATGCATAGTAATTGTGTATGATTTTTATCTCCTCTACAAGTATGTGCACTATACTAGTGTGGGGCATGCATTTCTCTCTTTGGAATTTATAACTCTTCAACCTTGCTTTGATATCGTATAGAATTCTAGAATAATAAAAAATAATTAAAATTACTAATATAAAAAAACATACAAAAAATATACTTATATAATAGGCAAATCTTATTCAAATAGCCCACTAATTTGGTGCTCACATATTAAAAAATAAAAACTCATCTACTTCTTTGGATGATACACTTGTTTTTAATTTTTTTATGTCAAATTCTATAATTTTTTATTGTGAAATATAAATAACCCAATAATATAAACAGAGAATATGTATGAAGATTAATTATCTCATTATAAAAAAAAACAAAATATATTAAATATTTATTACTCATATTCTTATCATCAATTAATTTGTAGATATCTCTACAAATACCATCAGAAAGTAATTATTTTCTTTTTTTTTCCTCCAAAATTATTGATCACATAATATATAAACACTAGCCTTAAAAGAATTATAATTACAATAGAAAGTATTTTACTTTTTATATACTTCAAATTGCATTTTAACATAAATAAATGAGCACTCATAATAATGACATAATTAGAGATGTAAATCATACACAAAGTTCTCACATACAGCACGGAGCCTTAAGATGAGACTTATCACCATTAGATAAAAAGATTCATCATCATACTAAAATATGATCTCCAATATATACATAAAACATAAAAATTCTCAAGATAATCAATTATTTCAATACTAGTCTAATTCAAAAAATATTTAACTTAAAAATTCTTATAAAATCTAGTATGCTAGCATTTGTATAATCATACATAATAAATGACATACCATATTATATTTAATATCACGAATCATTTTTGATAAATATGATTGTTGGTAAAAAAATTGAATGTTAATACAAAAAAATAAATAAATGATGAATGATTTGACAGGTTATGGTAGAAAAAATAAATTTTACTAGCCAAAAATATCACGATCAAACGATACATAACTAGGACTTTTCAGATTATTTTGAACATTCCAAATGATTCCAGTGAATTTGAAAACATGTCAAACAGATTCAGATTATTTTGAACAAATTTTTTGTTTACATTTCAGATTATCATGAATAACTTGTATATCTATCAATGACTTAACAACAAATACAACCCTTACAAACAATAATCCCTACACCAACAAATACTACCACACCAACAAAAAAACAAAAAAAAAAAAACATGTTTGCAACTTAGATCAGGATTCCGGTATTAGTTTTCCATTTAAAAACAAAAACAATAATCAAAAAGTTCTACAAGATAAACCAACACACCAAGATCGGGATGCCTGCATTATTGGATGGCGAGGATGATGCCACTGATGAAGGTAACTGTTTCAACTGTGAAGCTCTATGCATAACACAACGAAATGAGCTAAAACTGGTTGGAAGAGCACATACATTGGGTCCCACCATTATTTACGTCAATCTGAAAGAACGACAGGAAAGAAGACAGAATAAAATCCTGTCTTAACTCTTTGCCAAGAAGATAAAACACATATCATGACAAGTAGTGGAAATAATGATTTTATATTGATAATTAACAGAAACAACATCTGATTCAAGAATGATCCATAAAACCCAATATGTGAAAGTCCAGCAATTAGTGACCATCTAGATTTTTGGTTTCGGATTCATCTTGCGCTTCTCCTTAACCATAACAAATATTTTTTATTTCCTCACACAAACAATTTTTTTAGATTTTGAAACAAAACGTTTAACAGGAAAACGAAGCCAACATAAGCATTTAAATTTTAGCATTGTCATCGAACTCGAAGAAAAAGAAGAAATCAACAACTCTCTGGACGCTGGCGCCGCAAGTAAATCGTAGACGTTGGTCCCGGCCATTGAAACCACCTGATGTTTAACAGACTTACGCTACTCAATAACAAATTATGTTCCTGGTTTAGCTGGTTATAGTGTTCACTTACCCTCCTCAGCATTAGGAGTCTTCCACTTCTGATTCTGCTGGTGGGTGGTTCCCCCACAAAGTCGCCGGATTCCATTCGGTTGACGACTCAGGTACAAGTATACTTCAGTGGTAGTGGCAGATTCTGCACAGGTGTCAAACGGGCCGGGACTAACGGTCCCGGCACGAGGCACGTACGGTTCAGCAATGTCTGACCCGGCAGTACACGCTACCGTGCGGTACGGGCCCATGCCGGGTACCTACTATACAAGTCATCTCATGTCAGACCGAAGTTTTCGGCCCGAATATCGTGCCAAGCACGGCACAGCATGCCTGGCACGTCAGTACAGCACACGTGATCACGCACCAAGCATGGTCACAACGAGCCGACGCCCAATGGGCGATACTCGCTAAGTCCCGAAAGAGCAAAGACATCAGGCAGTGTGGTGACGCACCACTGAAATCCTAATTTTTTTTAAAATCAAGATTTTTACTCCGACCCGAACTAGACCGAACCGAGCTGAACCCAGCAGATTTTGTAGCACGGACCCGTGCCAGACCTGACCCCACATAACCATGTTGGAGCATGCACGATACGGTACAGTAAACGTGTCGTGTCTGGACCGGCACGATAGCACGGTTGGGCGGCCTAAAACCGTACCGGGTCGTCCCGATACGACCCATTTGACACCTCTAGGACAGATACTTATTTTTAAGGAAATATATTTTTCATAATTGAGCATTGTCATTCATTATTCATAAGAGATTTAGCTATTTGGTTCAAGAGAGAATAAACTAAAAAACATAAGAGAGAGTGGGGAGGGACTAGGGAGAGAATGGATAAATAATAGATAGATAAATCATCACATGTAAAAGAGTGGCTTAATATATTTCCCAACTCTATGTTGTAAGTTTTCGATTAGGTTCTAAGGATATTATTTTAGATAATTATAATTGATAAGTTTTCTAAATATTTATTATATCAATTCTACATTGATTATGTTGTAAAATACTTGCAGAAGTTAAGAATAGCATCAAAAATAAAGAAAATTTTTTCACTCAAAAAAAATCTCATACAAAAGATTAAACTCATTTTATAGGAAATGCATAGTGAACACACTATGCATTCATATATATTTTAAATATCATTCACTTTTTCAACATAAATTTTTCAACATCATTCACATTTTTCAATATCACATTTTTAATACTTCCTCTTGAATGATCATTATAAAATTTGATAAAAATTATTAAGATTATGATTGTCTCGTTAAGAACCTTGCTAGTAGAACCTAATGAGACAAAACATGAACAAAGAAAAAAAAAGAGTGCAATGCACTAATGGTCAATCATACCTTTCCTCATCTCAACATCTTTTAGTTGATGCATTCCAAAATTATATACTAACTTCATAAATATTGATGGTGGTAATGACTTTGTAAATCGGTCCACAAAATTATCATTTAAACATATTTACTGGACATCAATTCCACAACTCTTATGAAGTTAGTTAATATAAAAAAATTTTAGCAAAATATTTTTGGTTCAATCTCATTTGATATAACCTTCCTTGATTTGTGCAATGAATATAGCATTATCTTCAATTATTGTTAGGTTATTGATCTGAGTCATATACATTCTCAACTTACTTCTTGAATTACAATAATTTTGGAATGATTCGATGATGTGACCACTATTGTTTGTTTCATAGATCTCCATGAAATAGTAGTTCCATTATAATTGAAAACATACCAAGTTTGTGATATAGCTTTATGTGGATCTGAAAGATAGCTTGCATCTGCATATCTAATTAATTGTGACCTTGACTCTTTAGAGTTAAATAAACTCATATTAATGGTTCCTTGGAGATAGCACAACATATACTTTAGTCCATCTAAATGTCTTCTTATTGGAGCAAAATTGTATCTAATTAATAGATTGACAAAAAAATAATATCTGGATGGGTACAATTAGCTAGATACATAAGTGTACCGAAAACACTAATATATGACACTACTATAGGGCTAAGTAATTCTTC
Source organism: Sapria himalayana (assembly GCA_029783825.1). Taxonomy (NCBI): domain Eukaryota; kingdom Viridiplantae; phylum Streptophyta; class Magnoliopsida; order Malpighiales; family Rafflesiaceae; genus Sapria; species Sapria himalayana. Next base: position 1,019,780 of record JAREIK010001073.1, on the reverse strand, counting down.
ACCTTTTTTCACAAGGTTGAAATGAGTTCTTGTTCACATTAAGTGACCAGACTATAATTGGATAATTTAAAGGTCGTGTTTTGTCCATATAAAAGATCTTTAAGATTTTCTTAACATATTTTGATTGGTGATCCAACACTCCACTTGGAAAATGCTCAATATGCGGGCCGAGACAAAATTTAGTTTTTTCAAGATATTTCATTTCAAATTCCTTTTTCAAAAATTATACTATTTGTGTGAGCTCTTCAAAAGTTCCAACCAAATATAAATTATCAATATAAACCATAATGATTTAAAATCCATGTTTCTTAATAAAAATGTATGGTCATATAAGATTATTTACTTACCCTTATTTTATCAAATATTCACTAAGGTGATTATATCAGATGTGCCCATATTGCTTTAATCCATACAAGGATCTTTGTAACTTAATTAAATACATGTTACAATGTTTTGTACTTATTGCTTCAGGCAATTTAAATCCTTCCGGGATTTCACGTATATATCATTATCTATAGATCTATATAAATATGCTATGATAATATCTATGAGATGCATATCTAATCCTTCAGAGACTGATAGACATATTATAAAACAAAAAGTGATAGCATTCATAACAGAAGAATATGTTTCCTCATAGTCAATGTCAGATCTCTACGAGAAAACGTGAGCTACTAATCATACTTTATATCTTATGATATCATTATTTTTACTATGCTTTCATATAAATACTCAATTATACCCAACATGATTTATACTTACAGGTGTTTGTACTATAGGTCCAAAAACTTCCCTTTTTATTAATTAGGATAACTCTACATGCATAGTCTCTTTCCATTTTGGCCAATCATATTTTTTCTACATTCATTCACATTTTGTGATTCTGGTTCGTCATCATTTTACATGATGTTGATGGCCACTTGGAGAGCAAAAATATTATTAACAATAACATTATTTTTATTTTATTTGTCTCCTTTGTAAGCATAAGTTATTAATATCTCATGATTTTCAAGTACATGTGCCTCTTTAGGGACTCGTTGTTCAACATGTGTCTCTATAAGGATTCTTTGTTCATCATGTGTCTCTATAAGGACTCTTTGTTCATCATGTACCTCTTTAGAAGCTATTTATTCATTTTGTGCCTCTCTAGTGATGTTTTGTTTTTTTTTTTGTTATCCTCTTTTAAAAATTTATATCTTTCGACCTAATAGTTCTTTTATGCTTTAAGCATATTTTCTATTCATTAGATTTATGTATTTTAGAAAATTCAACCTATACTAGAGCATTTGAAACCGAGATGTGTGACCTTGTCACTTTATGTGTGTCAAAAAATGCATCTGATAATTGATATGTAAGATTTTTCAAATGAAGGATCCTTTGAACTTATAGTTCACATTGATTTGTACGAGGATCAAAATGGGATAACGTTGTTGTATTCTATGAAATTTCTTGTCATTCTGCAAGAACATACCTTTCTCCCCTAATAAAGATTCATTAAAATGACAATTTGGAAATCTTGCTCTAAAAACATCTCATGTCATGGGTTAAAGGTATCTTATGATTGATGTTAAATCAAAACCTACATAAATTCCAAGTCTATATTGGGGATCCATTTTGGTATGTTGTGTAGGTACAATTGGTATATGGACTGCACAACCAAATATTTTTAAGTAAGAAATATTTGGTTGTTTACCTAACACACATTATAAAAGGGAGTACTCGTAGTAAGATCTTGGTCTAGTTGGAGACATTATAAAAGGGAGTACACAACATGCATAATAGTATGTCCCCATACAGAAGTTGGTAATCTGGTTTTTATTAATAATGGCCCAGCTATTACTTGGAGACATTTAATAAGTGATTATGCTAAACCATTTTGTATGTGAACATGAGCAACAAGGTGTTCAATATTTATCCCAATTAACATGCAATAGTCATTAAAAACTTATGATGTAAATTCACCAGTATTATAAACTCTAATGGTTTTGATTCGGTAATCAAAAAATTATGCTCTTAATTTAATCAACTAGGCAAGTAGTCTAGAAATAGTAAGATTTCTTGTGGAAAGTAGAGAAATGTGTGACCATATAGTCAAGACTTCTATTAGAACCATAAAGTAATGAAATGGTTCACATGGTAGATAAATAGGTCCACATATATCCCTAGGTATTCTTTCTAAAAATACTGGTGGCCCTGAAAAAATTTTACTAAAAGATAGTCTAACAATTAACTTACCTTGTAAACAAGATTCACAAGAAAGTTTACTGGGCAAAATAATCTTCTGTTTCTTTAATGGATGCCAATGTGATTGTTCTATGATTCGACGCATCATTGAAGATCCAAGATGACCTAGCTTGTCGTGCTAGAGGTTAAAAATTTGTAGGTTGTTGAACTTCTGGTTCACAAATACATATGATTCAATAGGTTTAATGGTCGTATGATATAACCCAGAGGACAATGCTGGGAGCTTTTATACAATAATCTTTTTACCAAAATTTGTATGTAAAATATAAAGGCATTTTTTATTACCTTTATTCATAGTTTCAATATCATATCCATTTCTGCAAATATATTTAAAACTTAGCAAATTTCTTGTGGATATGTTAGAATATAATATATCATTTATGTGAAATCTAGTTCCATTTGGTAACATTATATTTGTTCTTCCGGAGCCTTCAAGTAATTTTGACTAGTATTACACTATTTTTTTTTATTGTCAAATTGTAAAAATATCTTTTATCTTGAATGATTGTATATGTGGTTGAACATTCAGCAAGATATACATCACCATTATTTGTGATTTTTTATTTATGAAATATATTTTTTCACCCTTTGAATATTAGTAATACAAACATATTTTTTTGTTAATATTATATCTCATGGAATTGTTCCCAAGATTTTCTAGGACTTACCCCCATATTCTAATGCCTATTTCCATAGTCTCCATATGAAAACTTTTTGTGATTTCTCAAGTTTTGATGGTTGTGTATGTGGATATTAGTTTTGGATTGGAACACATATCTCTTGCTTTCCAAACCATTGGCCTCCTACACTTGTTACAAATGGGTCAAAATGATAATTTTTCTAACTATTTTTTTCTTCAAATCCAACAGAGTAAATATATGCAAAATGGCCTTGCAACTTAAAAAAATATTTTCATTTTTACCTCCATCGAAGTAAATATATCCAATTCCAATACTTCAACTTGTTTCCTCTAAAAGATATAGTCATTTGGAATTTGATAGTTATTCTTTGTTAACTTCTCAAATAAATAATATATTTTCTTAGCTAATTTTTTCATAATCAATCTACCCAATACCACATCAATGATACATCTTTCAAGTAATTTAACCCTTTATAGAATGTTTGGACTTTGAATCACAACTCAAACTCATGCTGAGGGCATATCCTTAACAACTCTTTTAAATTAACCTATCATACAAAATATCTAACTCCTCATGATAGAATTGACATATCTCACTCTATAACAATGAGGTGATTAAGATAAAAATAACTTTATGAGAAAAGCTTAAAGAAATTAAGTCTAACTATCAATTGAGTCTCAAGATAAATACTATAACCATTTATATTCCTTATCTCTCAAAGAAAAGGGGAATAGATATGGCCTAGCGGCATCGGAACTAACCTTATTCATTTTAACTATATTGCATAACTCTAGAAATATTGTGATATACTAATTGAATCCTCTGATATTCTCCTAATGTACTAGTATTATTAAACTATCACTATTAGACTTAGCTTCAACTCAAAATAATTAGTTTTAACTAGTTGATTTCAAATCTTAGAATAGTTAATCTATCATAGTAGGCTACAAATAATCTCTTAATGTATGGTGAAGGTTGGAATGTTGGAAAACCTGCTTATTGTCTCTGTGGGCCTTTTTTTGTTGTTGCCAATACCTTCCATATGCTTTTTCTCAACTTTCTTTTCCAATATTATGCTTCTAGAATTTATAATCTCTAAGTCCAGATATGTTAATTCACTCCAAAATTTTTTGCTCATTAATATGGTGGTTACAAAAAAAAATAAAAAATATTAAACCAAAAATGCAAAGACAAGCAATGAAAATTAAATCATGAAATTAATATATAATTATCCAATCTACTAAAATCAAAACCATCCCTTTTTTAGAATAGTTATATCAGCTAAATTTGACTAATCATATTAAATAATCATTGATAGTAGTGCAAAAAATGTATTCTGACTTTATTATGATACCTAATTTTTAGGATTATTTAATATTCTAGAAATCTATTGTGTAAGGTATATCATGTAACTAGTCTCACAAGTATACATATCATATGAGTAGTGTTATAAAATAAAACTAAACCCGCAATAATTTGAAAGATAGAAAATTCAAAAGTAAAGCAATAAATTACATCAGGAAATAAAATACATTCAAAAGAAAATGAGAAATTGTAATACATGAGAATGAATTTCAAAGAAATAGAAAAGTCCTTTATATATAGGAAAAAGTTTGGAAATCTCCAAACAATTTTCCAATGTGGGCAATGTGATTTTCACCGACCCCCATATTAAAATAACATTCTCCCACTTGAAAATCACTTTCTTTGCTTGTCAATACTTGCTTCTAATCTTGTTAAGCCACATGAAGTTCTACACCATTCAAACTTATCATTGCTGATCGGTTTGGTTAAAACATCCGCTATGTTTTCTTCGGTATCAATCTTTTGCAAATCCACACTTCCTTCTTCTACTTTCTCTCGCACAAAATGATATTGTACTCTGTTGTATTTTGTCTTGTAGTGAAATATTGGATTTCTTGCTAAGAGTAGAGCACTTTGACTATCACAAAATAAAGTAACCTTATCTTGTTTATATCTAAGCTCTTCCAACAGTATTTGCAACCAGATTGCTTCTTTGCTGGCTTGTGTAGCTACAACATATTCTGCTTCTGTCGTAGAAGTAGATACAATAGGCTGCAATTTTGAAACCCAACTTACAGCTCCTCCAGCAAGAGAAAAAACATAACCTATTGTAGACTTGCTATTATCAACATTTCCAGCATAGTCTGCATCAACATAATCTCTGACAATAAGATCAGAACTTCCATAGCATATTGTAGTATTTGAGGTTCCTTTCAGATATCTGAAAATCCTCTTCACAGTACTGCAATGTTCTAAGCCCGGATTTGTCATGAATCGACTAACCACTCTCACTACTTGTGCAATATATGGTCTTGTACAAATCATTGCAAACATTAAACTTCCGACTGCTTATGCATATGGTACTCGAGACATCTTCATCCTCTCTTCTTCCGAGCTAGGACACATACTTGAGGATAATTTGAAATTAATAGGAAGAGGGGTAGAAAATGGCTTACTATCTTGCATGTTGAAGCGACGCAAGATTTTGTTAAAATAATTTTGTTGAGAAAGCCAAATCTTCTTATTATTTCTATCTCAGTAAATCTGCATCCCTAGAATCTTGTTTGCTAGTCCCAATTCCTTCATATCAAATTCCCTAGCCAACTATGCCTTCAATTCTTGGATTTGACATTTGTTTGGGCCTGCTACCAACATGTCATCCACATATAATAGTAAAATGATGAAATCATTTTCTTCAAACCTTTTGTAGTATGTACAATGGTCTGAACTGAGTCTATTATATCCAAGGCTCATGATGAAGGAATCAAATCTCTTATACCAACACCTCGGTGCTTGTTTCAAACCGTATAGAGATTTGTTTAACTTACAAACCTAAGTTCTCCTTACCAATTTCAACAAATCCTTCTGGCTGGAACATATAAATTTCTTCTTCAATTTCTCCATGAAGAAAAGCAGTTTTAACATCTAACTGCTCCAAATACAAATCAAGTGTAGCACATAGAGTCATTACAACTCTAATTGTTGTAAGACGAACCATCGGAGAAAAAAATTTCATTGAAGTTAATACCTTCTTTCTGGGCATACCCCTTTATCACCAATCTTGCATGATACCGTTCTACTTGATCATTGCTATCCCGCTTTATCTTGTAAACACATTTGTTGCCAATAACTTTTCTTTCGATTGGTAACGGTACTAGCTTCCAAGTCTTGTTCTTGTGTAGAGCTTCAATTTCTTTCACCATTGCTGTCATCCACAGAGATGCATCTGAATTATTTGAAGCTTCTTGAAATGTTGAAGGTTCTCCATCTTCTGTTAGGAGAGAATATGCAATGTTGCTATCCGTAACATACTTTGAGTACCAAGCTGGTAGTCATTTATTACGAATTGGTCGACTAACCCCTTAAGCCTCAGACACTACTTGTTCTCGTGCTTCATGCTCTAATTCTTTCTCCATTGACTTTGGAACATCTTGTATCTGATCATTTTCTACATGAACAATGGTAGTTTCTGAAACTTCTTTAAATGTGCTATAATCTTCAATTTTTTCTTTAAAAATTATATCTCTACTAATAATTAACTTGTGGTCAGTGGGTTCCCACAGGCAATACCCCTTTACTCCTTCAGCATACCCTAAGAATATGCATTTTCTGGATTTTAGAGCCAGCTTTGCTCTTTCTTGGGTGTTGTACATTACATATGCAGGACATCCAAAATAATGTAAAGTAGAGTAATCTACTGGCTTACCCGTCCACATCTCCATCGGTGTCTTCAAATCAATCGATGTTGATGGCGATCAATTTATCACATAGCATGCAGTTTTTGCTGCTTCCGCCCAAAAGGACTTGGGTAGTCTTGCAGTTGTTAACATTGCTCTCATTCTTTCTGCACGAGTTCTGTTCAACCGTTCTGCTACTCCATTTTTGTTGTGGCGTGTATGTGACTATGAACTGTCGTTTGATACCTTCTTGCTTACAAAAAACAAGAAATTCACCAACTGTATACTCACTTCCATTATCTGTCCGCAAACACTTAATTCTTTTCCCAGATTCAAGTTCCACCCATGCTTTGAATTCTTTAAAAGTTAAAAATACATCTGACTTTTTCTTGATTGGATATACCCAACATCTCCTTGAATAATCATCAATGAATGGTACAAAATACTTTGTTCCTTCATATGATATTTCAGGTGATTCCCATACATCATAATATATCAAGTCTAGCATATTTTTACTTCTTACATTTGATCTTTTAAATACTAATCTATTCTGCTTACTAGTAACACAATGCTCACAAAAAGGTAAATTTACCATTTTGAGCCATGTAAGTAACTTTTTATAGAGAGGATTCTCAAACCTTGTACTGACATGTGGCATAGTTTGAGATGTCATTTCATCGTTGATTCTTCTTCTTTAGTAATTGATGTAACACATACATCTGCTTCATGTACTATTTTTCCTTTAAGCATTAATAAATTTGCCATGATCTTTTCTCCCTTCATTACCACGAGTGAACCTATCACAATTTTATCATCACATTTTCAATATGAGTTTTGCATCCAAGACTATCTATTTGTCCCAAAGATAATAGATTATTCTTCAAGTCAATCACATGTCGTACATCTTGAAAATAGTTCTCTCGTGGTTGTCACATCGGTACCTTTCTACCGAGATCATTCACAGATCCATACATTTTATGCAACTCATCAACTATATTCGATGGTTACTTTGTATATGCATTCTTATTCTCTAATCTTGTGTATCATATAGATGTGAACTAGTGTTGAATTAAAAGTGTTTGTAATTTTATCTTCATAAGTATTATACTAAAATAATTAACATATGATTTCTTTCAAATCACACTAGTTGTTATTATATAATAGAATGTAACTCATATGACTAACACCACCTTATAAGTCACCTTTACTCACTTGTGTCTCGTGACTTACCTATTATCAACTACCATGATGACACATAACACACACACTAAAGGTAAAATTTTTAGGAAAATATTATATAAAATCATATATTAATTAAGGTTCAGTTCATCTAAGATATGCATGCTAGATTAGCTTATAAAAACATCAATGTTTTTGACTTCATAAGTATCATACTCATATGATTAAACTTATTTTAATATCATATTTTGATATTTAGGTTTTTCATACTTATCATGATCAGAAGAGCTGTCACTTCCTTCCCACTATTGCATGTGACTATGCTTTATACTTTACCTATCAACATCCATCATGATAGCACACATAAACTCACCAATAATAAGTACTTATATTAGTTTTAGATAAATATCATATCCAACAATAATCAAATCACATTACAATTCAAATATAAAAATTCATTAATTATGAATCAATCACAAGAAATCAAATACATCAACCATAAGCCTCAATTTAGCCTAATATTAGAGATGAATTCACATGAGTTAATTTGAAATATATCTTTTAGAATTTTATTTCTCAATGATAGTTCTCAAAAGTGTATTGGAATCAAACCCTAAAAATAACTATTTTTGTTTGTTCACCTTAGATTTTCCGCTAAGTATGAGTTAAAATTTATGCACCCTAGGGTCTATACTTGTCCTTTGTGTCAATTCTTTGCTCATTAATCTTCCATATGTTTGGGTAAATTTGTGCTCTCCAAACCATAACCTTTGCTCTCTTTCTCAAGCCTTCACATTTCCTTTCAAATTTTTAGTTTTCTGCTTTTATATTCAAACAATTAGATGTGATTTTTATGTGGAAAGTTGTGGTACTAAGGAAAATCATGATTTTGGGTTTTCATTTCTTTAACACAAAATCATGACATTGGAAATGAGTCATAGTTTTAGTCTCTTTCTTACTTTAATTACTATGGCATTGAAAATGCCCATGAGTTGTACATTTCATCTATATAACAAAAAGTTATATTACTAGAAATGAGCCATGGCTATGGAAATGGTTGTGATTGTGCAATGCATCTTTATAACACAAATTCACTATATTAGGATTAACCATAGCTTATTCATTTTAACTCTATAACTCGAAGTTGTGGTACTGAAAATGAGTCATTGTTTTGATCATTTCTTAATAACAAAAAGTTTAGAACTAACTATGGCTTGAGTAAATGCTCTTTAAAAGTCTCTTTAGTTAAAATTATAGTGCTAGAGAAGCACCATGGCTTTTTCATTAGTCATGATGGCTCAATAATGAGAAAGTTGTGGTACTTAAGGATCTCATATCTTTTAGTATCAGTATGGTATTTGGTTAATATTACATAAAATTAATATCATATCCTTTAAAAATATTACTAGCTAGTATAACAACAATTCCAAAAAAGTTTCATAGTCAAAAAAAATGTGTTACATAGTAAAATGATTATATCGATAAGATGGTATAGTCATGACATACAAAATTATCATGACTATTTATGAAGAGCTTCGGCCAAGAATAATTATTAAAACCATCATTTAAGCTCAACAAGGTATAACAAATTAATAACATAAGAAATAATATGACTTTATATAACTTTTTGATCCTCTCCAACTCAACAAATCCACTAAATTTCATGTTTCACACAAAAACTACCTAATTTCATAACAATTCATCAAAATCCATCAAAAATATAATTTATTAAAATGGTTCAATTTTAATCCTTTTCTTATGTAAATATATCATGCATAATCATCAAAATAAATAGCATTATTCAATATTTTTTATATGAAACAATATTCACAAAAAAATGTATCGCCATTAATGAAATATTTTATTTTGTTCAAGTATTCATGATGATGTGTGCTAATTATAACATACAATTAAAATAGTTAGATGTGAAAACTACATATCTTTATGGAGAACTTTGAGAAGAAATATAAATATATATATTGCCACTAGAATTTTTTTTAAAAACGAAGAGAAATATTGGTTTGTAGATTAAACAAATCTTTATATGGCCTCAAATAAGCATCAAGATGAGGATAAAAGAGATTTCATTATTTTATAATAGGTATTGGATATAATAGGCTTAATTCATATCCTTATGCATATTATAATGATATTTAGAAATAATGATTTTATAATCTTGATATTGTTTGTGGATGATATGTTGTAGCATAACCCAAAAAAGATCATGTCCAAAAATTAAAAGAGTGTTTGGCAAAATAATTCGATATGATGGATATCGAAAAATAATTTTATGGTGATACAAATTTATTGAAATAAAAATAATTGAATGATCTTGCTTTCACAAAAGAATTATATAAAGAAAGTCTTGCAAAAACTTCAATATTCACGATTGTAAGCCAATTTCCTATGCCTATTCCTATTAATTTCAAGTTGTTATAAGCATAAGTCCAAGTAATGAAACATTTAAGATTAAAATATCTTGAGTACCATATGTATTAACTTTTGGAAGGTTATTGTTTTCTATGGTTTGTATAAGACTAGATATTATGCAAGCTATGGGAGTTATTAGTCGATACATAATAAATGCAAGTAAAGAATATTAGTATGTTGTAATTTAGATTTTGAGATGTGTTAATAATACTTCAAATATTGCAATATGTTATAAGGTTCAAATATAATTTTCAAAGGCTCTGTTGATTTAGACTATGCATGAGATATTGACAATAACTAGTCCACAACTAGCTATGTATTTACTTTTGCTATAGGAGCTTAAAGTTAGGTTTTAAAGTTATAGTCTATCATGTCTACTTTTATGATATAGTTAAAATATATGTTATAGTTATGCAATCTAATAAAGAATGAATGTAGTTGTAAATAACTATTAGAATTGTTTTGAAGAAAAGAAAAAGATTACTTTATTATGAAATAGTCAAAGCACTATACATTTAGAAAAGAATCTTATATTTCACTCAAAAATAAAATATATTAAAGTACAATTTCACTTTATACATAAAAAAGTTAGAAGAAATATGTGTGGATGTACAAATAGTTCTTATGGAGGACAACATAGTTGATGTACTCACGAATTCATTAGAAATAGTGAAATTAATATGGTGTTGCTTTTCTATTGGCCTGATAGAAACATAAGTATCATGTTAAAGGTCAACTTAAAGTATGATAATGTAACATAAGATGTGATTAGGTGAACTTCAGCTTTACCACATCATATATCTCTTGTTGATTTCTGAAACTCAAACTACATTGGGTTTGATCAGTAGAAGTGTCAAACATCCCAAGCAACCCAGGACATGGCCCAAGAAAGCAAACCCATTATATTACACATAATGGTAGAACCATGATGTGTGGGTGAGACCATGGCATGGGTCGAGTCATGCATGTGTATGTAAAAGATGCGGCAATGCATGTTCCAACATGATGGCCCATGTAGGTCAATTTTGACCCAAGTAGCCTTCCCAACCTATTTGAGACTTGACTTAAGCAAGCCTTGAACGAATGTGGGTTTCCTAATTGGGTCATCTTTAGTTACAGAAAGCTTTTGAAATTTACTCCACTTGCTAAGGTTGAATATTAACATTGTGATTCTAAAGATGGTTTTGAAAACTACGTGCCTGTAAAAGTGGTGTTGGATGATAAAGCAATTCTATGTTGATTGGTATTAAAAATGATGTTTGTTTGTTGGTATTAAAAATGACAAATTACAATGAGAATTTAGTCATAAAGAAAAGTAATTGTATGTTGATTGGTAATGTGATGTAGAACATCATTACTATTGGAAGGAGAAGCATTGTTAGAGGTTTGACCACTTTCGACTCCACCACTATTGGTAAGTCTTGTCTTCTCAAAATCAGTCATTATCATTTATCATTGATCACATGTACTTGGATTTGGCATTCATCTTCATCACATTGTAAAAAATATATCAAACCACACGTAAACATGAAAGCTACATAAAAAATAATGTTCCTATCTTAGCATGCACATGCAAAAATAATTGAATTTCCCATTGTATCCAGTGTACAAAAAATAATTATATTTTGATTTTTGTTTTAGCATATGTACCTAATTATATTTAAAATTATTTTTGGTAATTTTCTAAAACATATATGTTAGAATAATTGTTTTCTATCCCCAACCTTCTAGATAATTATCTATCTTTCCCCATTTTTTTGATAATTCTCTCAAAAAAAAAAATATTATAGTTCAAAATACAAGACCCAAATTATAATAAATCACACATATAACTTTTGTTGGATGTGCCCAAGTTTGGCATGTCATGTCAATTAAATTGATTTGGATAACTAATTTAACTAAAATTAAATTTAGTTTTATTTTTTAATTTGGTTTAATCCTAGTGGCTTTGATTTAATAATTAGTATGTGTTTATTTTTTTTAGTTATCACTTTTATTTTAATTTATGTAGGAAGAGGAACCATTGGAGTGACAAATGTGTGAAAGATTTTTAAAGATAGGAGCTTGCATGTGTATTAACATAAGAAAGAAGAAAACAAATTAAGAAAGAAAACAAATGGGTAGATAATATTTTAATATAAAATATCAATAAATAATATTATAATAAGAATGAAAATAAATTATAACATATATTTTGAAATTATAATAACAATATTAATATATGTATTATATAACTTGTAAAATATAAGTAAATTATATCATGTTAGTAAATTAGAAACATTAATTTTATAATATTTTTTATTTATTATAAATATAATAAAATTTTTATTTAAATATAGATATTTATGTTATTTATTTTCATTTAATATAAAGCTAATATTATATTTAATTAAATTTTAATTTATAAGCAATATTAAAAATTAATGTTATTTTTTATTGTATATATGTATAAACAATTTGTTTAAATATGCATCTCTATACTATTTAATTATATTAAAAATAAAATTTTAATTACATTTTAATATGAGTAGTATTAAATTTTATTACATTTGTTTATTGGAGATATACATTATTAATTCAAATATATAATTAAATGTTATTTTAATTTATTCAATTATATTGAATATAAATAATAAAAGTAAATTTAATTCTATTATAATATATTACTAATATTGAATTAATTTGATTCAAATATAAATTATCATAATGCCAAAAATAATTGATTATATTTAGATATATTACAATTTTATTTGGATATATCTCACTATATCCAAATATATCAAATAAATATTTAGATATTTCTTTTTTTTTAAACTAGTTTGTATGAATACACAAATACATTCATGATTCTCAATATACCTATAATATATCATGAATTTTTGTACCATATTTTGTGTTGGTAACCATAGAGTTATGATATATATTGAATATATCGAAGATATATTCTGATATTTTTATCCACGATTTCTAGTATGATGCATGTTTTTTAAGTGGTGTAAACAAATATAAATATGATTTCCATTCCTAAGTGCTTTATTCTCTTCTCAATTTCATTAAAAAAAAATAAAGAGCTAAATCATTTCTACAAGAAAGACAAAGAACTTTCTCAAAAAAATAATATAAGCCTCTTCTCCACCTCTTAAATTACACACAACTAGGGTTAGTGGATATCCACCTCAAATACTCATGTTTGAACTTTCAAGCATGGACGGAAGATGGGTGTTCAAATTTCATTCATCATAACACATTGAGAAACACTATATTGAACTCTACTAAATCTAAGAACAAATTTACTAAGATAATTTTGTGATTTCTATGTATTTTTTATTATATTTATTTGTTAAATATTTTGGGTGTGTAAAAAAATTAAATAAAAAGATTTGTGAACTTGAGAAAAGTTTTAAAACTAAGTTTTGATATTTGAGCTAAAAATTATCTCAACAAGTAGTATCAAAATGGGTTAAATAATTTTTGCGTGATTATATTTGTATTTTTCTAAAGATTCATCATTTTTTTAAACACACAATTTTATTATAAATAGCACACATAACTTATTAGAGACTAAAATGCTGACCGATTTAGGTCAACCCACCATCCTATGTACATTTTGGTTCTATGCTCATAATACATATGAAACCACAAAAAGAAATCTACCGCCAGAAGGGGACGTCTATTTTAAGGATTCTAAAGCATAAAAAATTATAAACTTTAAGTGTCACATTGCCAATGCTCTCATATTGCCTTGCTTATCTTTCGGAGCTTTGCCAACCCCAGTCCTCATCCAATTAAGCCTGCATAGAAAAGAGAAATAAACACCAATAACTTAAAAGTAAAACATACTAATGTACTTGGGTTCTTGATGCAACCACCTTGCTCCTACACCATAAAGGTAATTCTGTATACTTAAATAAGGTACTCAAGTAGACTGTCAGATCAACAACTAGAGACTAATCATTTATTATTTGGGATGAAAGTAGATAACTCAATTAGAATGAATAAGTTGAAACCATCTAACTATCCGATCTAAAAAAATATATTATCTTTTAATGATTAGGGACTTCTTTGACCTGGTTGTTGGTGAACCAAAACAAAAAAAAAGAGTGATGGAAAGTGAGTAAAAGTACACTATAAAGCCTTTATCATGATTTTGTAGTGAGTTGGGAAAATAATGTTTCATCACAACTCAACAATAACAAAGACTTATGAGATATAAAAATATTAAGTCAATCTACAAAAAAAAATACACCGACAAATAAAACTATATTAATTCGACACTTAGTTAACATGAAATACCAAGAATATCCTGTATGGCTACTCACATTAGTAGTTTCAAAACACTAGTTAACTAGCTAATATCCATGAAAATAATTATGTATCATGAGTTACAAACATCTTTGCTTCTTAACTAACTTTCTGACACCTTGGGAAACATTAATCAATCCTTACATACCTCATCCCAAAATAAGATCCTTATGATACTTCTTTAGGCATTCTCATTTTAATAGCAAATAAGAGGTGTAGGACCACTACTAAACTGACGCTAAGAGGTGAAATGTGGTATCCTTCTTAGATAAAGTCCAAGGGAAAGTCTATAGCGAGTTGTAATCATTGTGATTGAGTAAACTATTTAAAAAAGAACTATCTCAAGTAAAAGAAACTCCAAGAGGAATATAGGACTATCCAACAAGGTTAGTCAGAATAGTAACTGAATGGCTTATTCGTCAATTACTTTTCATGTTACTATAAATCTTGAATAGTTTGTTACATGCATGCCTAGTGACTATGGAATAGTTAGGATGAGCTATGATGAAAGATCAAGGGTGTTAGGGATCAAGGATATTTGTCTGGAGACAAACATTGGATGTTAGTTGATTCTTAGAGATATTTAACATATCTAATATATTTAGATGAATTTGTTATCTATGAGAATGTTAATATAAATATTGTGAGTAGCTTTAAAGGAGATCAATGAAAATTGGTCAAAGGGTCATTGATTATTATTAGAGGTAAAATGAAATAATTCAATATTAATCAGGCTATAGTTTATTCTGTTCAAAAGGTGCCTTGTGAGACAAAGGAAAAATAGACTCCAAGCAACACAGACATGAATATGTATATGTGGACTAAAAAAATATGTATATGTGGACTATCTACTTTTTTTATAAAAATAGTTCCTAAATATTATTTTAGTATCACCTAATTGTAGGTTGACAACTTGTATGACTATGAAAAGACATATCTATGTCACTTACACCTCTTCGTTGAAGCAGATCAAGGATGGTCAATCTAATTCCCATAGTTGGTTGTTTTGAGATAAACATGATTCTAAAAGATGTTTTTTGTGATATTGCTATATTTAATTTAGCTACTTTCGATGATCATATAAATTAAGGGAAAGCTTAATTGTAGGAAGACAAAACTGATTCTCGTACTCTATTTGCTTTATGTACTAATCAAATCAAGGGGGAACATAACTATAAAAAGGCATAAATATGCGTCAATTTCACCCCCTTTTTTAGCAGATATAAGATGATCGATCTGATTACCTGATGTATTTGTTTTAAGATAAAAATGATAATTGGATATGCCATTAATTATATTGTTACCATTATTTTTGTTGCTCATGGGGATCATACATATCATAGGGGAACTTATGTGTTGGAAGGAAAAATAAATGCTTTTATTATAGGTGCTCCTAGAGATTAGTCATATCAAGGAGAAGCTTATAGCCGAGAGGGGAAAGCTAACATCTCGGATAATTTTTTGAGACATTTTAATTTTCAAAAAAAACATTTATCAAGTGAGAAATGACAACATCAATGCCAATATTATATGTTATATATGCTCTAATATGATAAATCATTTTTAATATAGCTAATTTATATTTTTAGGTTTATTATGTGACATATACATTTAATATTAGAAATATCACCTAATGGACTATCTCTAATGATTTTCACATACTTATAATGATATTATTATTTGATGCATTATCAAATATAATGCTAAATATTGTATGTTGTATCTCATATATCTAAAAAATGCTCAATATACACTGATATATGATAGAACCATCATTAAGATGTAGGATCTCACAAAACCCAAATATTTTTTTATTTAGTTTTCACATATAATCAACAAAGTGGGAGGTGATAATTATGAATACATTTTACATTATCAATATAACTAGTACAAAGGTCAGACATCACATAAACTAAATTTGTGTTCTAAGGATTTTTAATTAATAAGTATTTCTTTATTTTATAATTGTTTATTATGTCATTCCTATTTATCATCACAAGGATCCTATGATAGGTGGGTGGTCAGTATATTAAATATTGAATATTACTAGTTATTTTGGTAATTATTATTGATGTGTATCTTTGAGATATAGCTTTATATTTTTTTTTCATGAAATTATAGTTTTGAACCATTATGATGAATAATAGTTAAATTTATTAGTTTTTGTATAAAATAAAAGATTTGGTAGAATTCTTAAATAGAAGGAGAGCAAAAAGTCATGCAAGGTCATATGATTTCTCTTGTTATAACTTGGTTACAAATTCAAGAGCTTATAGAGTAGTTTCAATATCTATTTCTGACTAAAACTCTATATAATTAGTTGTGGTAATCTTCATAAGCTACTACTCTACCACCTTGATGATAATCATTTTACTCTATGACACATTATTTTTTATTACAAAACTTTCTTAGAGCCATAGCCATACTAGCTTGGTAATACTTTAAAGGTTACAATATTAATTTTATGTCATAATAGTCAAGTACCCCAGTAATGCTAAAAGCCATGACATTCTCTAAAATAACAAATTTCTCTTTGAAAGTCACAAATACTAAGGCAAAAACTATCACAATTCTTTAGCACTGTGAATTTTTGCTACAAGGAATTATAGATTGCATTTACTTGAGGTGTGACTAATTCTAGAGTAATGACTTTTTGCTCTATAGAAAAGGGCAAAGTGATGACTATTCATAATGCCACAACTTTGAGTTATGTATGAGTCATGATAGTTTTTGCCTTAGATTGCATTTATGTATGAGCCATGGTTATTTTCAACATCATGACATCAAGTTATAAATGAGAAATGAATGAGTCATGATCATTCCTAGCGTTTCAAATTCATGTTATAAATAAGAAATGTATGAGCGATGACCATTATTAGTGATATGACTTAATGTTATATAGGAAAAATGCATGAGTCATGCCTATTCTCAATGCCACAACTTCATGCTATAAAGAAGAAATACATAAGTCATGGCATTGCAACTGCCATGAAAATCTAATAAAATAAAGAGACTAAACCTATGGCCATCTATAACACTATGACTTTGTGTTACATAAAGGCAAGGCTAAAGCTTTAGCTTCCACTTAAAAATATACAAAGACACATAGTATAAAAGGTCATGAAATTTAAAAAAGAAAAAAAGAGAGTTCATGAAAGATAAAAAAGCTAAGAGAAGGTGAATGTCACCAAACCCTAGGAGGGATCCACAAGAAATGAGGTGATGCATGAACCAAGCTTAAACCCTAAGAGGGGCATAAATTCTAACCCCATCTAGGGGTAGATACGAGATGGACTTAACTAGAATTATGACATTATAATTTTGATTCCGAGATTCTGTTGTGGGTTATCATTAGTAACTCAAAATTTCTTGAGTTACATTTTAAATTATCTCATGTGAATTTCTCTCTTATATTAAGCTAAATTGAGGCATATAATTAGTATATTTTGTTCCTTGTAATGGATGTAATTTATATATTTTGATTATTGATGAATATGTATTTGGTGTTTAAATTATCGAATATTCTTAAGTAATTTAATATTTTTAGATTATGTGTAAGCAAAGAAATAAGACAAACAAATTAATTTTATGATTTTAGATTTTTGGTGGATTTTGATTAATATTCATGAAATCATTTAGCTTTTTAAAGATTTTTGGTTAATTGACAGATTATGGACCATCGAATAGTTTCTACATCTCATCTTAGTTGAAACTCTTCTTGATTAGTCATGATAATCTTTGTACATCATGAATTTATCACTCCATTAGCTTAATCTTTTAACTGTGTGATATATTCTTTGTAGTTGTGATGTTATCATGGAGCTACAATCATACATATCTTATAGCAATTAAATGATGGTGACATTAATTTTACATCATAGTAACCAAGTACCTCCATGTTATTAAAATTTATAGCTAATTCCTAGTACTATACTTTTATCTTTAATAAGGCTTTAAAGTCTCAAATAAGAACTATGATTTTTTTACAAAGACATGACTTTTGAGATACAAAAAGTTACAAAGCTAAACTACTCATGTCAAAGTCATGGTAATTATCAAATGCCATGACTTTTGGATATGAATATTATAAAAAGTATTTACTTGAGCATGATCATTCTCCAAGGCTGTGATTCTTATCTTTAAGAGGAGGCAAAACTATGATTTTTATGTTTGGGATAATTTCTAGTATTATAGCCTTTTTGTAGCATCATGCCCATATGATATATAAGAGAAATCGAGGCATGTGTCATTGCCAATTTGAGAGCCATGGCCAATCCTAGCACCATGGCTACTTGAGATACAATGGAGACCATTCTTTTCGTCAAAACCATTTGTTGTGACTTCATTCCTCTAGTAGTAAGTAATATCCCAAAAGTTTATCATTGCAAGTGTCTCATCAACTGAGATTAAAGGTGTCAATTGAGTATGGAGGCTCTACCATGGCCCACATCATGGCATAGTTAAGTCATGCTTGGCCTAGCATGGCACAATCTGAAACTATGCCTAGTCCTGAACTATGCTATCTCATGGCATGGTTTGAGTTTTGCCTCATGATGGGCTAGGCACGACCCATGTGCTTGGCTTAGTGGCATGATCCACCAGCTCGGGGACATAGGATAGGCTATGGGTCATGGGTCAAGTCTAGTCAAAAGACCATCTAAAGAAGCATGTTAATTTTTTTTAAAAAAAATTGGCCACATAAGTTACATCTTGATTATGTGGCAGATTGCGATTGGTCGATCACATAAGCCGGCCACCCAATGTATTTTCACACAATAAGTTTTAATAGAAATGATTCAACATGATCTGGTAGGACCCTATAATTGGCTGTGCCACCGTGCCATGTTGGTCCAGGCAGGAGGCAGTTGGTTCCCATGCCATGTCTAGCATGACATGGTGGTACAACTATTCCTTGCTCAGATATGTCATGTCAGTATAGTATGGCATGTTTGACATCTCTAATTGAGATCAACAAGTGCATAGGTCATACAAATAGTATAATTGACTTTTATTTAGATATCAATCACATATGGATTGTACTAGTATTTTGGCTATTCAATAATAACACAAGCCATTTTTAGTAATAAGGATACTCAAATTATTAAATAATCTTAGGTTTATAGTTCATTCATCTAATCTATGTGATATCATAAAGTTGTATGACATAAATTATGTTGGATATAGAATGAAGGTTGAGGTAATGTATAATAACTCCTTTTCCTAATGACATACAAGATAGTTGTCACCATTAAGCCATATTCTATGGTGATCCTCTCGTAGTTGTCTACCTATCCCCATGGTATATTACCATAGAGTAAATAATTCATCTCTATATGAGAATCATTCATAATTACATACCATTTAGGAAACTTTAACAACTAGCCTTGATGGTTATTTCGTATATATACTCTTATTCTCTGGCCTTTGTTGTCATAAATATAAAGGATTGGCATAGTTTATAATATAAGTATTTGTACTTTTGACTTCGTAAGCACTATACTTATATAATTGACCAATGTTTTTTTCAAGTTTCATTAGTGGGAATCATATGATTAAAAATAGCTAGCAAGGGTTATTAGCATCTGTCAAGTCCCTTTAAGATGTATACAATTGATTGGTATGTAAAAGTATTATTACTTTTGGCTTTATAATTACCATATACATGATGATTTACATACCCAATTTTAGGATTCAACTTATAGGTTTATCTTGTGCATCTCAATCAGAAGAGCTATCACTTTCTTTATATCATATATACAAGTAACCTCATAGTTTACTTATCACCATCTACTATAAAAATCTCGTATATATCCACTAATATATATCCAATAATAGTCAAAATCCTAATTTAAGTTGTATTTAATCACCATCCATCAATATCAAAATATAAACTAATTAAAACTAATTGTGCATTTATAATTAAGACCAATTATATCAATTAATTCAAAATATACACATCCTAGATCATGCTAATTTGTTACAAATTCTTGAATCTATCTCTAGAAGAGAGGGGTTTGAGAGCCATGCCCCCCAAATCTAAGGAATGGCAAGAGCTATGCATCCAATGTTTTTTTGTGAAACATCTAGGAAGTGTGATATTCATCCCTAGGGTTTGTAGTTATTGTGACTTTTCTTGTTGCATGAGAGAGAATGAGAAGAATGATAGTTTGAAAATTATTCATCTTCCACTTTTATACTAGAGTAGCCTTGCATTACCCTATGTATGAAGTTGGGACTGTCAGATAAAAGGCATAACTTTAGCCTTCATCTTTTTAGCTCAAGGTAGTTATTCTAGAAAATGACAACAACTCTATCCAACATCTTAATCTCTTTATAATACAAAGTCATGACACTAGCAAAGACCATGACTTGGGCATATATCTTTATAACACAAAGCCATGACATTGTGAAAAAGCCATGACTTCAAGCCTTTATCCATTTATAGTCCAGAAGAGCCACGATGTTGTGTCGTGGCCATGAAGTGGAGATGATATCTCATTTTTTTATATAGTCATAGTGTTGTATGAAGGCCGAAGTGTTAGCAAATGGTCTTTCTTGTGTTGGTCATGGCCATGGTGCTAAGAATTAGCTACAACACAAAATTAATCCTTTATATCTCTTAAGTGTCCACAATATTGTGAGTGGTCATGACTATGATATTTTTTTTTCTCATATAATACATCGTTGTGGTGCTATTGGAATGTCATGACATTAACATTCAGTTTGTGCATATAAGTCATGATTATTCGTTCTTTGATAATAAGAGTCATGATTTTTGAAATGACAATACTCAAGTAATGTTCAATGTAACATTGAGTATACCAAAAGTCATCACTTTGTATAATTTTAATGGCTTTAGCATAAGTACTCATGGCTCTATAATTTTATATAGCTTAAAAGTTATGACTTTGTAAAAATTAGAATGGCTCTGAATTGAGACTACCGAGCCATATAAAGATAAAGTCATAGTATTATGAAATTGACTAAAATATTAGATTCTAGTGGAGTTCTTGGTTAATGTGATAAAAAATTAATGTGGTAACCATTTAAATTTTTTGAGCTAAGTATGACTACAACTCTATGATAATATCATAGCTATTGAAAATTTATTATATTGCAAAAAGATTGTGCCAATGAGTTGTTAGGGTCAAGACAAACAATAATTATCGCTGACTAATTAGGTAGAGTTTCAGCCAAAAATGAATATCAAAACTATATAAGACTTATTGATCTACCTCATCTGCTAAACATAAATAAAAACTTATTGATTTCATGACTATTCATCAAACTTCATCCAAAACACCAAAAAACATGAAATAAATATATATTAACTCTATTTTCATGTATACATATCATTATCAAAAAATAAAAAATACAAGAATATTATGTAATTTGAACACCAAATACTATTCCTAGTGTTGTGACAATATGATGCACATGAGAGATGATTTCAAATGTGGCAGCCATTTCTAGCATTGCAGCTATATGATGATAAAGATAGACTAATGTCAAAGCCATGACTATATAATGATAAAAAGAAACCAATGTCAAAGTCATGACCATTTTTAGTTTCATGATCATATGATACATATGAGAGGTTATTCTTAATGTCACAAAGATTCCTAGCATTTTGGCCATATAATAAATGAGAAAGACAAATGACAAAACCATGACCATCATAATATTGAAACTTTGTGTTACAAAGACTTTAGGCCCAAGTTAAGGATATTATTCAGTGCCATTACTTTGTATTATTGAAAGATTAAGACATATCTAGAGTCTATTTAAAGTAATGTATAAATCAAAATCATGGATTTCTTCTAAAATTCACCTATTTTCTAATTAAAGTAATTTATAAATATTAGAGTGTAAAAATAGAAAGAGAATAATATCTTCAAAATTATTTTTTTTCATGCACTAAGTAGAATTCAAGTATAGCAACCAAACTCTAAAAAAGATTTTTACACTTCTTAAGGACTCCACAAGAAAACAAGAAATAAAAGAAATACAAGAAATAAGCTAAACCCTAAAGCTGGGGGCTAGACTCTCATATCCTCCATTTCTAGGATAGATTCAAAAAAATATATCAAAATAACATGTGATATTATAATTTATGTAATTTTGTTTATGTGATATTTAATTGGTTTTTACAGTAATAATTATATTTTGATTTATATTGTGTTATAAAAATTGATTAATATGGTAATTAAATAAAACATAAATTAGGGATTTAAATATTGGTAGGTTTGTGTGAGTTATCATGATGGATAATAATAGGTAAATTATGAGGCTCACTTGTTAGTAAAGTTGGAAGGAAGTGATAGCCCTTTCAACCATGATGTGTGAAAAATACCTCTATGTCAAAACTTAAAATTTAGGTATGTCAATCACTACGAGTATGACACTTAAGAAGGCAAAATCACAAATGATTTTACATGTCAATTTGTTGTACATATCTTTAAAAAACTAGTTCTCAATTGAGGTGGATATTTCAAAGAACATTCTTTTGAAAGCTTCATCTTTAGCATGGGTGTCACATCATCACCAAGAAAGATTATGATAGGTATTCCATGAGATGTGCAAGAGTATTTTGTGACTTACAAGGTATTGAGAGCCCTTTGAGTTATATTCACTCATATGGTTCATACTAAAGAAATCTAAGAGAAACATATGTTAATTATATGAATATAATACTTATGAAACTAAAAGTGAAAATACTTACAAACAATATCATTTATTGGAATTTATGATACATGAGGTTGGAGAATAAGAGCGTACATATGAAGCAACCATTAAAGAAAGTTAATGAGTTGCCTAAAAGGTATGGGCTTGTAATTGACTATCAAGCTGAGATAATTTGTTATCTTACTAGTAAAGCATAGAATGGGCAATTACGAAGAGATAATCACTAGGATGGGCTTAATGGTAATAACTATTTTATATTTTATTGGAAAAAAAGTTATTACATAAAAATCCAACCTTCATTATATATCCAAAACACAATATATATTGAACTATTTGAATATATATTACATAAAATAAATAAATAAATCTTCAGATATAAGATTTATACCAAAATCTAAAATCTATATTTTATTAGAATTGAATTATCTCACTGTTGATTAACTAAAATATTAATAAAATTTTTATGAGATTGATAACTACATAAAAGTTCTCTTTACTACTTGTACAATCTATATACTTGCAAATCTTTTTTGACTAGATATCTTTACCAATGAGCTTTTGGAATACTCTCTAACTAATAAAATTGGGTAGCATAACAAAGTCAATACATTCTTGCACTATTATTGGTGATTATTTATTTTAGTTAGTCAACTTAGAGTTAATATTATTATCCTTAAAAGAAATACTTTTTTAGTAATTTATATGGAATTAATATTTATTTTTTACTTCCTTTCTATCATATATATGAGTGAGCCTCATGATTTAGCAGTCACCATCAACCATGACAATCTCACACAAACCAACTAATAGTTGAAATCCTGATTCAAGTTCTATTTAATCACTATCCATCAATATCCAAACATAAAATAAATCAAACATTATTAATTCATTAATAAATACAACTATTACATCACATGTCTCAATTTATACAAACTTTACATTCATACTAGTTTGATATAAAATTTTTAATCCATCCCTATATGAGAGGGGTTTGAGAGTCATGCCCCCCAACTCTAGGGATAAGTATTAATCTCGTATCTCTTACATGCCTATAGAACTCCTAGAGAGTACAAATAAATTTTATGGGGTTTGGTATTTTTTATAACTTTGCTTGTTGCATGAGAGAGAAAAAATCAAGAATGATAGTTTTTTGAAAATTTCTCTAACTTACACTCTTGGTAGACCTTTTATTACTCTAAGTTAGAAGTCATAACTTTCAGAAGAAGATCATAACTTTGGCCTTCATATCTTCTGCATGAGGTCATGATTCTAAAAAATGATCATGAATTTGGTCCACATCTTGAACTTTCTGTTATACATAGTAACATGTTTGGAATGACCAAAACTTGGGCCTAATATCTTTATAAAAAAATTATATCACTATAATATTATCATGACTTCATACCTCTGTCCTTTTGTAGCCCATAAAAATCTACAACATTAGGAAGTGGTGTCGAGGTCAAGATGACTTCGCATTTAGTTTTATAGTTAGGACACAATGTAGAGGTTATGGCATTGACAATAGACCTTGAGATTTATATGGCCATAACGGTGAAAAATAGTAATGGAACTGAGGTCTTTTGTGTGTTGTTAGTGCCCACGGTGTTGAGAAATGACCATGGTACCAAAGTTTTCTTTTATATCTCTCAAGTGTCCATGGCATTGTGGGTGGCTACAATACTATCCTTCTCTTCTCTCATATATCATGGTGTCACAACATTATTAGGATGTCATGATATTCACAATTAGCTTGAGGGTAAAGTCATACCTATGCCTTTTTTTGAGGATAAGAGTTATAGCTTATTGTTATACAAAAGTTATAGCTTATTCTATAGGTCATACAAGAGTAATGTCCTGTATAGTATTTAGTATCCTAAAAGTGATGGATCTGAATAATTATCTTATTGTCATGGCTTTGGCATGAGAAGGTGTGGCTCTACAATTTTCTGTGGCTCTACAATTTTCTGTGGCTTTATAATTTTTTATGGCTTTATAATTATTTATAACTCAAAATTCATAGCCTTGCAAAAAAGTTGCAACCTTGACTTGAGATTATTGATCTATATTAAAGAAAAAGTCATAATGCTTGGACATGACCATGACCTTTGAGCCCCAATGGAGCACTTGGTTGTTGCAATGAATAATTAATATCATGTGTTTAATTTTCTAAGCTTAAGTATGAATCTATGATAATATCATAGCCACTAAGAATATCAAATATATTGCAAAAAAAATTATGTTAACATGTTGGTAGAGTCATGGCATATAAGAATTGTTCAAACCAATTAAATTGAGTTTTAGCTAAAAATAGATGATAAAACTATATGAGACACAATAATTTAATCCATCTACTAAATAACTAAAAAAATCTTTTGATTTCATGATTATTCATTAAAACTCTTCAAAATATCAAAGTCATGAAATTAATCAATATTTTCTTCCTTTACATATGTACACATCATTATAAATCACAAACATATACAAGAAAGTTTAGTAGTTTGAAGATTAAACAATCTATCACACACCAATAATTATTCATCACCGATCAATAACTTTCCCCTCAAAAAATGAACAATAAAAACAACATAAAACATTTCAAATTCATCCAACACAATGGGTACATCATCATAATATTGGAATAATCAACAAAAATGCAAATCATAGTAGTGGAGGTGGCAAGTATGATTTCCCTTTAGGATCATACTTTTTAAAAGTGGAAATCCAAAATCGAGAGCTCAAAATATGGCTAATAAATGGATTGTCCTTCTGAATCTCTCCTAAATGTAGATAACTCATCCAATATTTTCATTTTAATATGATACAGAGTCTCAAGTCTTCGAAAATCAAATTTAGTGGAACTTCAAAACTTCTCATCACAAAATAAAAATATTTTTGGTTTACACTACACTTTTTATATGATCCATCCATTAGTACTCGTATGTAATTTCACTCCCAATAAATTTGTCTTCTTCCTCCATTGCACTTTTTCAATATATCACAATCATTTTGTACAAAATTTCAAATGATTCAGTACTTCCTATCAATCCAATATCTATGTTTTATTCCTTCCTCCAATAGTTTATAGATCTAGCCTTCAAACTTTTATTGTGATACAACAAAAGCCATCTCTTTTTTATAGAGATACTTTTTCCAAAATGCATCATGCTATCCATCTCTTCATCTACTCCTGTGCAAAGGAATAGATCTCTCTTTTAAGCTATTTTATATCTTTCTTTATATTCTACTGCATATATTCTATACTATACAAAATATTTATAAACATACCACCATGTGCAGCTAAGTAATGTTAGATGTGGGCTAGCTCATGTATTCATGTTCCTACCTTTATTTCCGTATCTTGTGTGTCACACATGGTGCAAGATAGGTCTCCTTTCTTAAATTTCATTAGGTTCTTTCCCCTTTAAAGCATTAGCTTCTTCTTTTTTCTATCTCTCTAAATTTCCCTCTTTATATCCTACAATGTGAGGAGAGACATCATCATACATATTATATCAAATTGTTCATCCATAAAAACTCACTCAACTAAACACTATAATGTAATAAGATAATTGTGAAATAGTTGGCCAAATAAATCACCATCAAGGAATCCAAGAATTGATTTCTTTAAAATATTTCTGATAACAAAGTAGTATCCAATGAGAATGACACACAACAATATCGCTCTTTTTAGAATAATCATAGAAACAAGAAGAGTGGGTAGTAAAAATGAACATATAATGTACAATCAAACTTTACTCACCTCGGTGACTTCTTTTCTAAATAGATATCCATATGTGCACTTATGAACTTATAATGTACAATATCACCCTCAATGTGCACTTATATCATGTGTCAGTAATTTATCAATAGCTAGAAAATATGTTTCCCTGTGAAAAGATTTGAAATCAATGCTATATTTTATCCTCATGAATTCAAGCATCTCATTAATGATTCTTATATCAAAACAAATCAAAATCTCTCTCACATAGCACTTCTCTCTCATATCTTCTAAATTCACATTGAACCTTTTCACAATTAATACATTCCTCATTTCTTTATGCATACAAAATAATTTCTAATTTCACTTTCTAATAATATCATTAAAGGCAAGAATAAATTCGATGAATTCTCTCTCTATAATAAACCCTTTTTTTTCAAAGCATGGAATCCATCCATCTCTACCTAGTCTTTGTGATGAAAGTCACCTATGGTGTCATGACTTCAAATGGTATTTCTATATATGATGCCAAGTTTTTATCTTTTTTTTCTCTTCTTATGGCTCATCTATGTTATATTTTTCTTTGATAATCTTATTCCTTCCATTATTGAATCAAAAAGCTGAGAGGATTTATGGTAGATTGTCATGATATCAATATAAAACTAGGGCTTTTTTTATAGAGAATATTTGATGATTAATGGGTTAAATATTTATAGTTGAGACATGGTAATTAAAGGTCACAACTCTATGGGATTGTTTTACTTCGTTAAATGAAACATTGATATGATATGGCAAGTAGTCCCTTCCAATTAATAACATTAATATGATATGGCAAGTAGTCCCTTCCAATTAATAACATTATATAAAAGCCATGGCTTTACATATAGCTTCTATAATGCTTCTTATTTTATAGCATAAAAGTCATGGAGATGTAAAACTACCATGGCTTTGTCATTTATCTTGTATGATTCTTTTTCTTTTCTAACACCAAAGTCGCGACTCTAAAAAACTATTATAACTTTTTCTTTAAGTTTTTATACCACAAGTATTTTAGTATTGGGCATAAAAATTTCATTATCCACTACTTTTTATTCCTTTTAAATAATAAAGGTTGTATCATAAATCTCCTCTTCAAGTTTTTCAATCAAAATCATTTTCACCATAGCTATAGGGATTTCTAGTGTAGTACTTTTTTCATAATTGACCCAATTCATGACTTCTTCTTCTTCTCTCTCTCTATTTATCGTTGTTGTCTCATTCTTTCTTCTTCAAAAGTATTAGCTCTTCTAAATTATCTCAGCAATTTATCAAGCTTAGCTATTCGGTAAGATATTCAAGATGGTTGAAATTCATAATAAGTCCTCTAACCATGGCTTCCATATTCCCAATCTCTATATCTCTCTTCATGATGATAATATCATTGATAATAGTTCCCATTAGGTTCATGATAGAAATCACTTTTTTGAGCATAATAAGTATCATTGCAATTATAGTTTTGGATGTTCTCACTCACTTCTAATGTAAGTTTCACAAAATTCCTTTCATATGCTTCATTTTATTTTTATAGCTTTTAAAGGTAATTTACTATGAAGTCTTGAGAATTTACTATATATTTTGATTTTTTAGATTGGTGGGTGTAAATTAAGAAAAGAAATCAAAATACAAGCAAATCCAAAAGGTAAAACCCATGTTCAAACAAGCTAATAAGACTAAGCTTTTGGATCTAAGAATATTTATCAAGCTCATTACTATCTAAACTATTAAAAAGAAATTATTAGTTTTTTACCAAATTAATAATGTCAACTCATGTTAACTAATCAAACTAAATAATCCCTAACAATGACACCAAAAACTTATTGCAAATTTATTATGCCACATAATTTTAATAGTTAAGCAATGTCTTAAAAGCTTATTAACTAAATTTTTTTTGTCAACTAAGATTTACAAGTACATAAGTCATACAAGTAATAAAATAAACTTTTGTTCAAATATCAATCCCATAGTGATTCTATCGGAACTTCAATTATTTAATAATTAGATAACTCTTTTTTAGTAAAATAGATATTTTGATTGTTAAAATATCTTAGTTTCATGGTTTATTAATTTAATTAATGTAATACTATTTATATCGCTTGACGTATATTCTATTTGACACAAAATGAAGGTTTAAATATTATATAATGACTTTTTACACTAATACCATACAATGTGATTGCCACCATTGTGCTTGACTTATATTCTATTAGACACAAAATGAAGGTTTGGATATTATATTCTCTTTGTCACCATTATGCCCATCTCAATGGTAGTTCTCTTATCTCTTTCCCCTCAGTATGCTACTATTGAGAGAATGATTCATTTCTACTTGAGAGTCATTCACAATCACATATATTTTAAGCCAGAGGTGTCAATCGGGCCGATCTGACATGAGGCACTGCACGATTCGGCATTGCTTGGGCCGGCACAGCACGAAAATTTTTCGTGCCCATGCCCATGTCGTGCCTGTCCACGGAACCAACCGTGTCGTGCTGTGCCGAAGCCAATCAGGCCACGTGTCGTGCTTAGCCCGGCATGGAACTGTGGCCCGTTGGTACGGTACCTCGGCACAAGCTGAGAAACCCTAATTTTTTTTAAATTAGGGGTTTGGTTGTGCAGCGGCACAATGTCGTGCATCAAAACCCTATTTTTTTTAAATTAGAAGTTTGGCCCGACCAGGCCGAACATGGCAGATTCGTGTCGCGGGCCCGTACTGGGCTGACCTCCACAGAACTGTGACGGGCCAGGCACGACACGGAATAGTAACCATGCCGTGCCTGGCCTGGCACAAAAGCACGGTCGGGCCGGCTAAAAATGGGCCGGGCCGGGCCGGCACGTCCCGTTTAACACCTCTATTTTAAGCAACTTTGTTAAATGCCTTTGATTTTTACTTCGTCTACACACTCTTATTCTTTAGTCTAAAATTTCATAAAGACCATACATTGAGATGGTTGCAAGCATTTTCACTTTTAGCTTCATAAATATCATACTCACACAATTAATATATGTTTCCCTCAAATTCACTAGTAGGAATTATACAAGTAAATATAGTTCATAAGGGTTATCACCACCTCATGAGTCACAACATATTTATGCATGTGTTGAGGATTGCCAGTCACCAACCTCCATGGTGATGATGTGATTCCTACAATATAGGTGAATCCATTATGTGAATATCATATATAATGCTCATGGTTATAACAATGGAGAATAAGACCAAATTTACTTGAGATGGATTGCCATAATGCTCATGGTTCCATTAAGATTGCCTATCACCAATCTCCTTATGAGAGTATTCTATATATGCTAAGGATTTCATGCCACCAACCTCCTTGGTGATGATGTGACTCTCACACAATTAATTGAGAACTAGTTCCTTTAAGATTTTAATACTATATTGACATATAAAAGTATTTGCACTTTTAGTTTTATAAGTGTCATACGTATGATGATTAACATACTCAAATTTTAGGTTTTAATATATAGATTTATCTCATACATATCAGTTAGAATGGATATCATTACCTTGCTATAGTATGCACTAGTAATGCTCATGGTTTGGTTTGCATATCACCATCTACAGTGATAATCTCGTACAAAACTATTAATAGTTAAAACCCTAATTCAAATTTTTTTTAATCACTATCCACTAATATTCATACATAAAATAAATAAAACAACATTCATTCATTAATAAATAAAACTAATTCATATTACATATCTCAATTTTTATAAGCCATATGCTCATTGAAACTTGGTATAAATTGCTAAATTCACCCTTAGAGGAAAAGGGTTTAAGCGTTGTGCTCCCAACTCTAATGATTAGCAATAATCTTGTTTCACTTGCTTACTTGTAAAATTTATATAGAGAGTATGAAATTCACCCCTAAGTTTTAGTAGTTATCATGGATTTGCTTATTGTGTGAGACAAGAAGAAGAGAATAAAAGATTTTAAGAAATTTCTAAATATTTCACTTTAAACTTGAGCGATCTTACATTACTCTAAATAAGAAGTCATTATATTTAGAAAAAAGTTAATCCTTATCTTTAATCTTTTGTTTTTAGGTTGCAACTCTAGAAAATGACCATGATTCTAGTTTGCATCTTGATTTTCTATAATATACAATTATAGCACTGGAAAAGATCATGACTTGTACTTGATATCTTTGTAACACAAAGTCCTGACACTATAAAATAACTATGACTTTCATGTCTTTTTCTATTTATGGTCCACAAAAGGTCACAGAGCTAGGAACTAGCCATGGTGTCGAGATATTTTCATATATTTTTATAGTTGTGGTACTATGTAGATGCTACAATGTTGGAAAAAGTTATTTTTGAGTTTTATATGACCACAAAATTAAGAAATAGTTATAGCACTATTGTCCATGGTCAGAACATTACAAAATTGTAGCAATATAAATGTTTCCCTTCATATCATTTAAGTGCCCACTAGCACTACATTATGATTAGCTATAGCATTAACATTCTCTTTTCTCATATATCATCTTTCCTTGACACTACTAATATGCTACAACATTAAAAATTAGCTTGAGCATACATGTCATTACTATGTCTTTCTTTGAGGAAAAAAGTCTTAGCCTTGAAAATGATCATATTTGAGTAATGTTCTATATAATATTTAATATTTCAAAAGTTTTGATTTTGAATAATTATAGTGACCTTAGCATGAGTAGTTATGACTCTATAATTTTGTATAGATCAAAAGTCATGACATTGAAAAAATATTATGACTCTGACTTGAAACTACTAATTCATATTAAATATAAAATCATAGTGCTTGGACTTGTCCATGACATTGAGTAGCAATTGTGTACATAGTTGTTGTATAAGATAATTAATATTATAGTTAATTACATTCTTAGAGTTAAGATTAGTTGTAAATTCATGATAATATTAGAACCACTAAGAATGTATTATATAATTGAAAGATTATGCTAATAAATTGGTAGGGTAATGGCATACAATAATTATCCCGACTATTTCGGTAGCGTCTTGGCCAAGAAATGATACTAAAACTATATGAGACTGAATAATCTTTCTTTACATATTTACATATCATTATAAACTACCAAAATACAAAAAAATATTTGGTAGTTTGAACACCAAATAGTTAGAATATCCCAAACTATTAATATGAGAATTCTTATTATTCCCCAAGTAATGATATTTATAGACACTATTATTAGCCCATAAAAAGTTATAGAGAGCTAAGATTTAGAAGTCATGAGTGGTGCACATTTAATAATCATCACCCATTTCCCAATTCTTTATTAGAAGATATGCTTATCCTAATCCTAAATAATTTGATAAGGTCAAATGATACTACAAAATAATGAGAGAGACTTTGGAAAGAGAGATGAAGTGACTAACTTGGTTATATTTGAAGAAAGTTTTGCATCAAAATTTTAGTAGTTAATATAGAAAAACAATGACAAAAGTCTTGTAGTTGAACTATAGAAGTTTTAGAGGTTATATGGAGATAGTTGAAGTTGCGAACCCATAAGAGATAATTGAAGAAATAATTTCAATCATAAAGAATAAAAGGTGGACAATAAAGTTTTGGTGGTTAATATAAAGGAAGTTGAGAAAAAATATGAACAAAAAAAAATCAAGATATTTAAAAATGTCAAGGTGAGAAAAGAAAACAAAGAAGAGACTATTCATCCTAATTATCCTCATAGATGATATTATCAAATTGATTACCTATCAACATCAAAGAAAGATACTAAAAGTACAAGGAGGAAAGATGTCAAGAATTTTATGAAAAAGTTATATTGAATAATAGAGATTTTTTGATGATAGAAATAATTAATTGAGAGTTTATTTATGAATGTTAACATAGTACTATTTGGGAGGAAATCCAAAAGTTTTTTTTATTTTTTTTTTGCTTGATGTAGTATATTTTTTGTAAAATAAACCTTATATTTACATAGTCACACTTAAAACCCTACACATAAATGATTCATAAATTCAAACAAGCAACAATTTTGAAAAATTTTAGCTTAAAGTTATAACCATATTATAGTGTCATGATTCTGGTGTTATAGAAAAAGAATGCCCATCAAATGTTCAATGACAAAACCACAATATTTCCCAACACCATGACTTTGGTTTTAAAGAAATGGGAACATCATTAAAAACCAAATGAAAAAACTATGGTTGAAGCAAAATATCACAACTTTGAAGGAACTACTTGATATAGTGCTATGAGTATTCATTTACAAAAAGAAAGGAAAACCCACAGAGTCACGATCTTCATTAATTAGGTCATGACTATAAATACCTCAATGAAAAATTAATGCATCCCTCAATGCCAACTCCGAACTCCATTGTTAAAGCACCATCTTTCATCTGATAATCAATCCACGGTAGATCCAGTCTCATTTTCTTGAATATTTGTATGTAGTCCTATCTTTATGCCTACACTAATTCAAGAATACAACACTAAAATTTCTAAGCTACAAATAAAAATAAATGGAAAAAAAAATTTTCCTTGCAACCATATAAAATAATTAAAATATAACATATATGTGAAACAAATAATAACCTGATTGTAAATATATAATCTAATAAGCTTGAAAAGAACAAATCATTAAATTTTGTTTGGTTGAACCTTTAACAACTTATAACCTAATTTTGAATTCAAGATATATATAATAACTTCATTTTGCAATCAGGACATACATGTTAACCTAATTTCAACATGAAATATTAAAATAAATAAATTTTCCATTGATATAATGATATAGTTTAATTTTCAATCCACATAGCAAAAACTTAAATTGATACTTTCATGCATACAGCTAATTAACAAAAGCTAAACACATAAACTTGTCATAATAGCATCACAAAAAAATAATAATCAATCAAGACAATAAATGGATGAATACATACCTTAATAATTTTGACGCTGAATTGGATACAAAATAGACTGAGAGAAGAGAGTGGAAAACATAGCTCCAACCATAGCTTATGTTCGGTTTTTTAGGGGAGGTTAAAACCCTATAATGTGACATTGAAACAAAAAAGTCAACAAATTGACATTGAACATCGGTATTAAAAATGAATAAATTTGAACCATGAATATTTTATAATTATAATATAAGATATTTTTTATAATTTTATTGCCTGACAATGACAATAAGCCCTACTTTGAGTCAAATTTGCTGTTTAACCTTTTATTTTCAAAATATTTGAGCAAATAGACTATTTTGAACAAATAAACAGTTTGATAATGTTTCTTGCCTCCATACTGAGGCAGAAGATGCAAAATGAAGAAGAACAACATACCAGCAAAATAAAATTATCAACCGGGTCAGAGTCGGACATCCACGATTCTAGTAACAACCCAAATTGATGCAGTGATTTCTATCATCAGAGGAGTTTTTTAAAGGAAAACACAAGACTTTTCTGAGCAAAATAGAAGAAAATGATGGTGGTGCTGCTGACGGCAGTGACTGAAGATGATGGTGATGGATGGCAGTGGGGCGATGATGGCTGAGAGTGATAGGTGGAAATTACATTGGATTGGAACAGATTGGGAAATTTAGGCTGCTGTCTAAAAAAACTAAAGAGAATAAGGTTTTCAGTTTAGGTTAAAGTGACTTAGGGGATTTTGCAAAAAAATAAAATAAAGTGACTTAGGATAGCTCAAAACGACGAAGTAGTGCGTCTAAAATAAATAGGGCATTATTTTGGTAAATGTAATTATACCAAAGTTATATTAAAAATATAAATATGGTCTATGGCATGTTGTATAATTATTTCTAGTTTAATTTTGAAAATAGAAATAATATGATCTATAGAAAAATTTTACATTTTGTAATAAAGATATAATTATTATTTTCATATTTATTATATGATATAATTATTATTTTATAAATAATTGTTTCACAAATAAAAATAACTATTAACTATTATAATACATTACACAAAAGTTAGTATAAATTTGCTTCCGTTGTAACAAAAACTAAATTAGCAACCAAATTTTAAATGATTAATTCAATATAAATTATTTTTAAATTCATTTTATTAAAGTTCCATTAATTGTAAGGAAAAAATAAGTATGACCATATGAGAAAAATAATATTAATATATAAACTAAATAATTTAAAAATATTAATTAACTGAACATTTTATCATGCTATTTTTGAATCAAAGCAATATTCATAAAAATATACATAGCTAAATATTTGCTAAGTTTTGCAAAAGAAACCAAATTCCATCGCTAAATTAGCGAAGGAACTAAGAATCCATCGCTATTCCTAATATTATTTTTTTGTTAAAATACTAAAAGTTTCATAGCGACAGAACTGATAATTCATTGCTAATATAATGATGGAACTGATAATCTATCGCTAATATAACGACAGAACTGATAATTCGTCGCTAATATAATGATGGAACTGATAATCCATCACTATCTAATTGCTCCCGCCAACTTCCCACCTTATTTTGGTGATGAAATATTATCCATCGGTAAATCAGTCGTTAAGTTGGTTTTCCATCACAAATCCATTGCTAATTTATAACGAATGAAATCCGTCACTAAAATCCGTCGCTAAATTGGTTGTTTTTTTGTAGTAGAAATGTTTCTCGAAGAAAAATATTGAAGAAATGAGGCATAAAGAGAAAGAAAAAATATAGAAACATGGTGCAATAAAATATCCACTCAAATCCATAACACCCATAGTGATTTTTGTTATAGAAATAAGGTAGTGATGGATCAATTCTGGTCTTGCTAATAAAGACTTTATTAGAGAAAAAGTATTTAATCTATTTTTCCCTCCTTTTGGAGATATTATTAGGGATAGGAATTGAGTGTTCTTTTTCACACATAAAGAACATGATAATACTTTGATTGTGAAATAATTATATGCCAGTTTAGAGGATATACAAGGAAAAACATGCTAAGTGAGAGATATTTGGGTGTGTTTTGATAGGAGGATAATAAATGAGTGGCATATAGATTTTCTAGCTACTTAGATTCTAAGTAGTTAGAGATAGCATTTGTTTTAAATTCTTTTATAGGCAACATGATTTTCTAGTTATCTCTAATCTATTTATGGATGGAGAGGGTGCATAAGTGGTGAATTTCAGGGGTGCATATAGATATTTGATGTAGGGAGAACTCGTGGAGGTGAATAAAGTCTGGTTATAATTTATATGCTGATTTTTATTACCATATCTCAACATATCGATGATCATTCTAAAGAGAGCCATCTTGTTGTATGCCATCAACATTGGTTATTATTTTGAGGTGGAGAAAATTTTAGAAAAATTGATTTTTAGTTTCCTCAATGGTAAATTTTAGTTCATCTAATTTACCATTTTTTTATTACCTTATTATGTCTAGCTAAGAGAGTCCTCATAGATGAACAAGTTGATATGATGTGTTTGATGGTATCCTTTCTAATGATGTCAGATGTTAAAAGGAGAATTAAAGAAAATAAAAAGAAAGCAATACTTGAAGGAAAAGGACCAACATAAACTTGGGAAGAAGAGCCATAATTTGATGCTCAAATTACCAAATATTCTTATATATTTTGGTAGGTTATAATGATGTGTAGATGTAAAAGTGATGTAAACATATTGATTTTATAATTTTTTGTATTTATAGAGTTTTGATTAATAGTTATAAATTAAATGAATTTTTGGAGGTGTTTAATAGAGGGGATAGATTAGTGAGTTAAGCATAGTTTTGACCTTCATTCTTGGTTTAAATTATACCTAATTGGTCAGAAAAATTCTCAATGATTGTGATGTTATCATGGAATCCCAGCCATACTTAGCTCATAAAATTTAAATGATTGTTATATTAATTCTCTATTGTGGCAATTAAGTAACTCACTAGCCCTCAAAGTCATGGCCAATTTCATAGCATTGTGACTTAATCTTTATATAGCTTTGTAGTCTCATATCAGGGTCATTGTATTTTTACAAAATTATGCTTTTTGAGGTATAGAAAATACAGAGCCAAAACTACTCATGCCAAAGTTGCCACAATTATTCAATGCAATGACTTTTTGAATATTAAATGTTATAGAGGATATTACTCGAGTATGAGTATTTCCAAGGTGGAGACTGTCTTCAAATGAAGGCATAGAACCATGACTTATATGTGCAAACTAAGTGTCAATACCATGACATCTTGATAGAATCATGACATTATATTATACGTGAAAAAAAAAGATCAGTATCATGGCCACTCATAGCATTACAGATACTTAAGAGATATGAAATATTACTTTTACTATGCATTCAATTCACAATGTTGGCCACAACAACTCCATCACATGAATGATCTTATCAGCATCATAGTTATTTCTCAGTACCACAACCATATAAATATCAAGAAAGACCATTAGCCAATATCATGACCTTAACATATCATTGCCACTATATAATAATAATAGAAGACATCTCAACTCTTTGGCCATTTCCTAATGCCATAGCCCTGTATTTGATTACAAATGGATAAAGATATGAAATCATGGTCATTTTATAGTACTATTACTTTGTCACATAAAATTTTTTTCTATGTTGTAATTATTTCTAATACTATGACTTTGTGTTGATGAAATAACAAGTTGCATAATAGAGTCATGGCTATCTTTTAAAGTCATGACTTGAAGCTGAAAAGATGACAGTTAAAGTTATGACTTTCTTTAGAAATTCTTGACTTCTGACTAAGAATAATTAGCCCAAGGATAAAAATGGAAGATAGAATTTTTTTGAGGATGTCACATTTTTTCTCTCTCTAATACAATAAGCAAAGTCATAGAAACTATAAACCCTAGTAGTGAATTTCATAATTCCTAGTAGTTCTACAAATAAAAAAGGGATGCACAATTTATGCTAAATCCTAGAGTTCTGAGGCACAACTCTTAAACTCTCTTATGTAGGGATTAGATTTGGAAATTTTGTACTAAACTAGCACAAGTCTAGGATTTATGTAATTTGAATTATATAATATAATTAGTTTTATTTATGAATGGATGCATAATTTGATTTATCATGTGTATAAATATTGATGGATGATAACTAAATAGAACTTTAGTTAAGGTTTTTACAATTGTTACAATAGTGTGAGATTTTCATGATGGATAGTGATAGGTAAATCATATGGCTCACTCATACATCTAATAGGAATGAATTAATAACCCTTCTAACTAGTATCCATATATATAATTTGAATGTCAAGTCAATCTTGTCGAACTCTTCCTTGCAAATCATCTCAAAGAGCTACATAGGATAATGAAGCATACGAAGGGTATTTTGAAAAAATTACACTAGTCAATGAGAATGTCCCAAAGTATAATTACAACAAGACTTATTTTGCTCAATGAAGTGGCTTCTATTTTAAATCTTATGGTAACTATTATCAACCATATTTTTTGTAGGAAGAGAGTTATAAAATTTGAAGATAAAGAAGTAATAAGAAGAGGATAGATTATAAATCTCAACCATTTTTAGTAACTTATGGATTTATAAACTTGATGAATTGTTGGGAGACTTGAGAAGAGTCAATACTTTAAAAGAATAAAGAATAAGACAATATATATAAAATAAATCATAAATTGGTTTACATATTAAAAAAATGCTTCATTAGAAATTCCTATAGCTAAGGTGGATATAAGTATGGTTTAAACTATAGAAGAGGACATTGAAGTTATATCCTCAATTATTCGAAGCGATGAGGAAGACATGAAGGATACAACTTTTGTGCCCAATATGAAGATTATTGTTGTAAAAAAGCTTGAAGAGTAAATTAATGACATAGCCTCAACTATCCAAGAAGAAGATAAAATGATTGATGTAATCTTCATAGTTAATATATATATAATTATAGTAGAAAATTTTGATGAGGAACTCAAATATACCGCCTCAACTATTCAACAGGAATAAGCTAAGGTGAATTATAAAGCTTTGTTGGTTGAATTAAATATAGCATATGAGTTGTGTGTGCGTGAAATAAAAAAAGCCAAGACTTTTCTTAATGTCAAGGCTAAAGAGAAAATAAAGTTGGAGAGAATTCTACATCTTAATTGTGTGGAGGTGGGAATAGATACAATTCTTTATCCAACATCCATGACTAGTATTAAAAGTACAAGGAAGAAGAAAGTAAAACAGTATACTAAAAAGATTATGTAGAAAGTGGAGATTTCTTATGCGATGTAATATATAGATGTAATATATAGTGCTATTTGGGAGGGAAAATTTTTGGAGGAAAGAATATATAGATGTAATAGAAAGTGTAGTATATCCAACATCCATTTTTTGATGGTCTAGCTATAGATGTAATATATAGTGCTATTTGGGAGGGAAGAATTTTTTTATTTCTTATGTGATGAATTATGATTCTTGTAAGAATAAAAATTATACGTACATAATTATACTTACGCTCCTTCCCACGTACAAAGGAACTAAATAGATTCAAACTAATAACCATTCAAATTTTACTTTGTAAACCTGCAATAGTTAATGCCTTTGGTGTTATAAAAAGAAAAGGTTCATAAGAAGCTATATGACAAGGCTAGAATCATTTTTCAGTGCTATAACATTGATGTTACAAAAATAAAAAGTATCATTGAAGATAAATGATAGAGCCACATTAGTTTTTAAAGTCGTGATTTTTGTGTTATAATATCTATAAGGAAAAACTACAATTTTGATGCAATGCCATGACTTGAAGGTATTGCTTTCCCTAAGAACATGACTTTTCATTTATAAAAAAAACAAACCCAAAGGGACAAACCCTCGAATCTCTTCTAGAAAAAAGTTCTAATTTTTCATTGATGCCATGATGATCCACCATAAATCCTCATTGCTTATTGATTTGACAATGTTAATAACTATATCAAAGAAAAATATCACAAAGATGATCCATAAGCAGAAAGGGAAGAGATAGAGATTTACCATTGCATAGATGCCACTTGAAGTCATAAAACCCGAGGAAAATTTCATGATATAAATTGTGTAGAGATGATAGATTTTGTGCTTAAAAAAAAGTTTATTGGTGAGAGGAGATTTAACAAATTCATTCTTCCTATTGCTGATGGTATTAGAAAGAAAAATTAGATAATATTTTGTATGCATATCGAATAGGAAAATGCCTCAATTATAAAGGAGTTAAATGCAAATTTAGAGATATATAGAAAGGGGACGACATGCTATGGAAGAGATATTTGGATCCAATTTGATAGGAGAGTCATTAATGAGTTACTTAAATTATTAGGAGCTGAATATAGCATGAATTTCAAATCTTTCCATAGAGACATGAATTTGCTAACTTTTTTTAAGCTATTTAAACATGATAAAGCCACAAAGAGAGTGATGTCGAAGAGTACCCATGACCATTTGATGAGAGTAGAACTCATGATTGTGAGTAAATTTTATGTATACTTCATGTGTTTTTTGTGTTACCCACTCTCAATGTTTTTATGATTATTCCAAAGAGAGCAATATTGTTTTATGTCATTCTCATTAGGTATCACTATGATGTGACAAAGATTTTAGAGAAAATAATTCTCTTATTCTTTGAGGGTGACATTTATAGACAAATAATTCACCTTTTTCTTATTACTTTATTGGGAATAATATGTTTGATTGTGTCCCCCTAAAATTGTAGAGATAAAAGTGGGAAATTAAAAATTCCTTGTTACTTTGTAAAGAATGCACATCCTTCACCATGGGTGAGACACAAGAGAGAGAGAATGGGAGAAACACAAAAAATGAGCTAGTGCACATTAAGCATTCCTTAGCTGTACATGGTCATATGTTTATAGATATTTTGTGTATTTTAAAAAATATATAGCAAAATGCAAAGTGAAATAAGGAAGTGCTAAAAAGGGAGATCCGTTATATGCACAATAGTAGTGCAATAGATTGGAAAGTTTGAAGACCATGTCTACAACCTCTTAGAGGAAGGAAAAAATGCATGGATATTAGATTGATGGGAATTACCAAATCATTTGGAATTGTATATAAAATGGCTGTGGCATGTTAGAAAATAATAATGGAGAAAAGACACATAACAAATGGGAAGTAAATGCTATATAAGGAGCACTAATGGATGGATAAAATAACATGGTGAATTGAAAAATATTTTATTATGTGGTGAGAAGCTTTTAGGCCACACTAAATTTGATGAGGTAAAGACATGAGGTTGTGTTTAACATGTTGGTGATGATATTGAATGAGTTATCTACAAAGAGGGAAGATTAAAAAAGGTTATCCACTTCTCTCACTTTTTGATCACTCGATGTTAAATTTCTCTTTCTAGGAGTATGATTGTAAAAGTAAATCATACTAGTCACCTCTATCGTTATCATGATTTGTATTCTTATTTTTTATTCTCATATTGTGATGATATACCCATTGTGTGAAATTGAATTGAAATATTTGGATGATGTATTTTGTTTTTTCTTGGAGGGAAAAATTATTGCTCGAGAATGAAAAATTAGTTTAGTGTGTGAGTTTGTTTGGTATTTAAATTACTGAATATTTTTATCTATTTTGGTGGGTGATAATGATGTATAGACATGGAAATAGAGCTAATATATTTCATGATTTTTTGTGTTTTAGAGTTTTTTGATGAATAGCCATTAAATCAATGAATTCTTGGAGATGTTTAGTAGAAGGTGTTGATCAGCGAGTCTTGCGTAGTTTTGATATCTATTATTGGCCGAAACTCTTATGTAATTAGTTAGAACATTTTTTGTATTCTACTAATCTATCAACTCGTTAACATAATCTTTTCACTATGCATCATTTTCTCAATAACTATGATATTATCATGGAGTCGTAGTCATATTGGCTTAGAAAATTTAAATGGATATAAAATTAATTCTTAGTCATAGCAACCAAGTTTCCTATCAATTCTAAGGTCATAACTAATTTTACAGTACCATGACTTTATCTTTATATGGCTTGATAAACAAATGTCAGATTTGTGAACTTGTTACAAAGACATGACTTTTGAAATATAAAAAAATCATGGTGCCATAACTATTTATGTCAAAACCATGAAAATTATTCAAATTCATAACTTTTAGGACACTAAATATTATAGACAATATTACTAGAGCATAGAAAAAATCGAATGTTGTGATTTTTTTCATCAAAGTAAAGTTTAATCATGACTTATATCCACTAGTTAAGTGCTAATGTCATGACATTTTATTAGCATTGTGATGATATGTTATATGAGAGAAGAAAATATTAGTATGATAGCCACTCATAGTGTCATAGATACTTAAAATAAATAAAGGGTTACTTTTGCATTGTGGCTAGTTCCTTGCATTATGGTCACAACCACTCCATGACATGAAAAAGTTTATTAGTGCCATGAATATTTTTCAATTCCATAGTTATATATATATATATTAAGAAAAACTATTTTTCAATGTCATAGCTTCCACATAGTATCATAACTATATAATAATATGAGATGTCATATCTACTCCACAATCACTTTCTATTATCATGTCCCTCAATATTAAATAGAAGTTATGCCCAATTCATAGTCATTGCCAATGTATTGACTATATGTTATATAAAAAAAATATGCATAACAATGTCATGGCCATTTTATATAGTTATGATCTCGATACGAAGATATAAAGGTCTAAGTTGCAATTTTTTTCAAAAAAGTCATGATTTCTTACTTAGAATAATGTAAAGTAGCCTAAAAATAAAGTGTAAGATAGATCACCTTCAAGTATCTTTCATTTTTTTCTATTTCTCCTTCATACAACAAGAAAAACCATGTCAACTACAAACTCTAGAAATAAATTTCATACTCTTTAGGATGTTCTACAAGAAAATAAGTGATGCATGAATTATGCTAATCCCTAGAGTTTGAGGGCACAACATATGATCGAAAGGTAGTTGATTGATGTTGACTTAATAGAAATTGAATTATGAATTATGTATAGATATTGGTTGGTGGTGACTTCATACAACTTAAATTAGAGTTTTGTCTATTAGTAGGTTTGTGTGGGATTATCATGATGGGATGATAATAGGTAAATCATGAGACTCGATTATGCATATGATAGAAAGGTAGTTATAATTTTTTTGACTATGATGCACAAAATAAACCTATATGTCGAACCCAAAATTTTGAATATTTAATCATTGTGAGTATGAAGCTTATAAATTCAAAAATATGAATACTTTTACATAGTAATCCATTGTATACAACTTAATGAAACTAGTTCTCTATTAGTTTGAATATTATATGAAATGTTCTTCCATGTGATTCACCTTTAGTGTGTGAGTCACATCATTACTAAGAAGGATAATGATAGAAAATCATCATGACATGAGTAAGTATGTTGTAATCCACTAGGTGGTGACATCTCTTGAGATACTTTTACATGTATATCTCACTAGTGAAACTTGAAAGAAGCATACACTAATTGTAAGAGTATGACACTTACAAAGCTAAGAAAAAATAATTCTTATGAATGATAGTAATCATTGGGCTTTGTGATAACAAATATTGAAAAATAAAAGTATGTATACGAAATAACCATCAAGAGCAATTGACGAAGTTACCTAAAAAGTATGAGATTATCAATGACTCTTATACATAGATAAATTATTGTGTCAGTAGTAATGTACTAAAAAGATAACTATGTATACTATGTCCAACATAGTATACACAATAATTTAAATGAACTATACTCAAATGTTTATACTATAATTTATATTACAATCTAAGTATCATACTCAAATGTTTATTATATGTTGAATGACTATGTTGAATCAAATCACAATACTCAAATATTTATACTATGTCCAACATAATTTATATGTTGAATGACTTAACAACATCACATAGATTAAAAGAATAAACCAAAGACCTATAATTTTCTAACAATCTAAGTATCTATTTTACTAAAAATTTATTACCTTATTGTTGAATAAAAAAATTGGCAATACATTTTCTATGGGAATGATATCTGGATGAAAGATCATTATATTACTTATTCGACTTATATACTTATGGATCTTAATTTATGAGTTACTCTTATTAATAAACTTTTGAGATTTTACCTAACCCATAAAATTAGGTAGCATAACAAAGTCATAACAATTATCCTTCACCAGAGCTGACATACAAAAGATGGAAAGAAGTTGTGGAAAAAAAAGATGACCTAGCATGCACCAAATATCTCTTAGTTACACATAGACATATGTTTATTGATAATTTATGCATTTTAGAAAATGTGCAATGGAATGCTGAAAGATACAAGGAATAACTAAAAATTGAGAATAAATTCATACTCACATTAGTAGCAGAAGAAGTCAAAAAATGAGATGCAATGTGGGAAAAGTATCTCAAACAAAAAGAGATGTTATTTATCACAAAGTAAGAAATATTCGAAGATAAGATATATAAACTCTTGGAAATGGTGATGAAATACATATATAACAAATTGATAGTAAATGTTGAATCATTTTAGAAATTATATGAGGCTATCATGATATTTTAGAATAAAACTAATGGAAAAAAGAGATGATTCAAATGAAATAACACAAAATATCAGAAGAAAGTTTTGATATAGAAAGTGGGAATATGCAATGCAAATCAAAAAAACTTATTTTTGAAATGGGATCCTTTGAGGGTACGTTGAATTTCATCGGTTGAAGACAAGTAGTGCTTTATGACATTCTGACAAAGACATTAGATTGGTTAGCTACATAGAAGGGATATTTGAAGAGACTATCAATTTCTATGCTACTATTCTAGCACTCAAAATTATATTTCACCTTTAAGAAGTATACTTTTATAAGAAAAAT
Source organism: Sapria himalayana (assembly GCA_029783825.1). Classification (NCBI taxonomy): domain Eukaryota; kingdom Viridiplantae; phylum Streptophyta; class Magnoliopsida; order Malpighiales; family Rafflesiaceae; genus Sapria; species Sapria himalayana. The sequence continues at coordinate 975,009 of JAREIK010001073.1, read as the reverse complement.
CATATTTCCGATCTCTTTAAGTGCATTAATGTATACTTTTTTTATTTCCATATTATGATGTTGTAACCTTTGTGTTGAATTTTATTGAGATGATATTATGAGTTTTTTTTATTAAGAAGAAAGTTATTGCTTAGGGATTAATAATAGTTTTGGTGTGCAAATTCATTCAGTAATCGATATTCAAATTAGCACACATTTTAGAGTAATTTAGTTTTTAGATTATGTATATGCATGTGAATGAGACATAAATGAATTGATTTTATGACTTTGGAGTTTTTGTGGATTTTGATAAATAATCATGAAATCAATAGATTTTTGGAAGCTTTTGGCTAATTGGTATATTATGAATTATTGAGTAGTTTTGATATCTATTATTGGTTAAAATTCTACCCAATTGGTTATGATAATATTTGTATGTCATAATTCTACTACCTCATAATCACATTTAATTAACTATGCAATGCATTCTCTATGATTGTGATATTATTATGGAGTTTCAACCATACTTATCTTATAATAATTAAATAGAGGTGATATTAATTTTTTTTTATAGTATCCAAGTATCCCATTGATGCTAAAAATCACGACCACTTCCTTGCATCACAACTTTGTCTTTAATATGGATTTGAAGTCTCAAATTGGATCCACAACTTTTTAGCTATAGAAAGTTACAAAGACAAAACTACTTAGGCCAAAGCTGCCATAATTATTTAGCATTGTGACTTTTGGACATCGAATATTATAGAGGCAAGCCCATGCCTTTTATGTTTAGGACAATTTCCAATATTGTGGCCAGTCCTAATTCCATGCCCATTCCTAGTGCCACGACCATTTGAGCACAAGAGAGACCATTCTTCATGTCATGGTCATTTCTAGTACTACATTCATATGATGCAAATGAGTGGTGATTCCTAATGTTGTGGCTATTTTTATAATCATAGCTATATTATGATAGCAAGAAATCAATACCAAAGTCATGATTATTTCTAATGCTATGGCTACATAGTACACATGAGATGTCATTTCCAATTGCATGATAATTTTTAACACCTTGGCAGTATAATGAATGAGAAAGACAAATACCAAAGTGGTGGCCATTTCCAATATCTCAACCCTGTGTTATAAAGATATTAAGATCAAGTCATAGACATTTTTTATTACTACAAAAAAAATTATAAATATATTTTAGAGTAATGACTACTTTCTAATGTAACAACCTTGATCACAAGAGATGAAGGCCAATGTTGTGGTTTTCTTCTAAAAGTCATGAATTTTTACTTTAAGTAATAGAGAAATATTAGAGTATAAAAGAGGAAAGATAGTAAGATCTTCAAAATCTTTTTTTTCTACACACTAAGTATAATTCAAAACAAAGCAACCAAACCTTTGGAGTTATTTTCACACTCCCTAGAGGCTCTACAAGTTACTAAGGGGCTCTACTTAAGTTAAATTTTAAAGTCGGGGACATGATTCTCAAACCCCTCCCCTCTCTAGGGTATATTTGAAAAAAATATATCAAAATAGCATGTGGTATAGAATTTTTATAATCATGTTTGTGTGATGTATATTTAATGTTTACATTAGTAAATGTGTTTTAATTAATGGATGTGGTGATTAAATAAAACATGAATTATGAATTTAAATATTAGTGAGTTTATATGAGTTATCATGTTAGTTGGAAAAAGATAAATCACAAGGCTCACTCATGCATATGGTAGGAAGAAAGTTACATCACTTTCAACCATGATGCATGATATAAACATATACATTAAGACTCAAAATTTGGGTATGTAAACCATTATGAGTATGATACTTATAAAGCCAAAAGAATGAATGGTTCTACATGATAATATATTATATATGTCTTAGAAGAACTATTTCTTAATTAAGGTAAATATTTTATAGAATATTCTTCTAAGTATTTTTAATTTAGTGTGCAAGTCACATCATCACCGAGAAAGATGTTGACAGGTAATCTATATGATATGTGTGAGTTTATAATGAATCACAAGGTGGTAATAGTCCTTTGAGTTGCTTTCATTTGTATGGTTCATACCAATGAAGGTTGATAGAATCATATGTAAAATGTGTAAGTATGCGGCTTTTGAAGCTAAAAGTGCAAACATTTATAAATCATGACAATTCTTGATATTTATGATACTTGAGCCTGAAAAACAATAGTATATAGACAAAGAAACCATCAAGAGTAGTTGATGAGTTATCTAAAAGGTATGAGCTTGTGAATAACTTTTGAAAAAATTGATTTGTTTTCTTGGTGGTAAAGTATCGAGTGGATAGCTATGAAAATATCATCATTAGGATGAGATCAATGGTGATAACTACTTTGTATATCATAGGGGCAAAGAGTCATTACATAACAACCCAACTTTCATTAGATATCTAAACCTAATATAATTCAAACTTTAGCATATATCACATAAATTAAATGGACAAATCTTTAGATTAAAGAATGATACTAAAATCCAAAATAATTATTTTACTAGAATTAAATTATCTCACTATTGATTAACCAAATTACTGATACAAACTCTTTTGCACCAATTTTTGGATGAAATACATTTTCAATTTTATGACTTGTATACTTTTAGATTTTTGTTGATGAGATATTCTCACCAATAAGCTTTTAGGATACTGTCTAACCAACAAAATTAAGTAGCATAATAAAGTCACAATAATATGGTATTTATTTAGAATTAAATTGGAGTTTTACTATTAGCATGTTTGTGCATGATAATATGGTAGATCATAATAGGTCATCTATGAGACACATTCGCATATAATAATATGAAAAATTTGTCAGCCCTTCCAATTGTGATATCTGAGATAAACTTATTAGTCAAAACTCAAAATTGAGATAAGTTTAATCATTGAGAGTATGATACATATAAAGTTAAAAGTGAGAATAATTTAATTAGTCAATTGATTATGCATATTTTAAATGAACTAATTCACAATTGATGTAGATGTTTTGAATAAAACTTTTCTAAGGGTTTCACCTTTTGTGTGTGAGTTGTGTGTCAATCATGATAGATGTTGATAGGTAAGCCACTAGACATATATGAGTGAATGTGACTAGCAAAGTGATAACTCATAGGTAAGCCCTATTATGGGTTACTTTGTATCGCATAATAGCTATCAGTGAGATTTTAGAAAGAAATATATGTATATTATCATGAATATGATACTTATAAAGCTGAAAGTAAAGATAATTTTAATACCGCATCAATTCACATCTTTATTACGCATACGATCGGATAATAAGAATGCATGTATGAAGTAACTTTTAAAAGTTATTAATGAGTTTCCTAAATGTGTGGAATAGTTAATGATCATTAAGTAAGGATAATTTGTTATTTTGGTAGTAAAGTACCATGTAGACATCTATGAGAAGACCGTCATTAGTGAGGACCCAATTGGTGATAACCACCTTGTATGCCAGTAAAATATTAAAGTATTATTACAATAATATATCCTTTATTTTATATCTAACCATAATAACAACTAGGTAACTTAGACAAGCTATTATGTATCATGAATTTGACCAACCCTAGAATTTAAGAGTCATGCAAAAAATCTAGTTTTATTCTTTCAACTAGAGTAATAATTGACTAAATGTTAGTCAATCAAACTACCTATACAATCTATATGATTTTCATATTTAGATGAAAATCCACTTTACTACTTGGATGACTCATTAATTTATAAAACTATGTTAGATGAAAGACTCATACCCAACAAGCTTTAGGATATTGCCTTATCCTAAAAATTCAAGGTCATAACAATGGGCCAGATGTATATATCCATAAGATGAAGTAGTTTAGGTTATTTCAAGAATCTAATTGAAAGAGTCATGCTAGTAATAAATTTAGTCTTATATTCAATGTAAACTAATGAAGGTAAATAAAAGGGATAATTGAACTTAATGTTGATCTATATTCAAAGACAATACATCTTATATTTCATTGGATTTGCTTGGTATCTAATATTCCATGTTTTTTATGTATTATTAAACATATCTCCTAAGGTTTCCAAAACCACCTTATTTTATATGTATATATTTTTTATTTTATATATATATATATATATAATGCTAACTATTATTTGATATCTCCATTATTTTAAATTATATTAAAATATATCCATATAATAGATATTCATCTATTTTGGTGATTATATAAAATATATTTGCATGAAAAAAGATAATAGAATCATTTCATGAAATAAATGTTTTGATAGATTATAATAAATAGTAGTAAAATTGGTTTATTTTTCTGTGAAATATAAAACTTGATGGAATTGTTGAGTTGGATGGGAGCAAAAAGTCATTTAAAATTATAGCATTTCTTATATTACAACTTTCTTATATCTCCAATATATTATAGAGTAGTCTCAACTCCATTATTAGTCAAAACTCTATATAAATAATCATGGAAATATTTATATGTCACTTCTCTGGAAACTTCTTGATACAATCATTTTAGTATGTAATACATCCTTTTTAGTTGCAAAATATACTTGGAATCACAATCACACTATATTGATAAGAATCGTTATGGTTGTGAGGTTACTTTTATATCTCAATGATCAAGTATCACACTATAACTAAAAGGCATTATATGATTCATCATCATTACTTTCTTTTTCTAGAGCCATGAATACTAAGGCAAATATCATAATGATTCTCCAGCATCATAACTTTTGGCAACACAAATTTACATATAGTATTTACCCAAGCCATTACTATTTTATAAGCCACAACTTTTTGCTATAAATAAAACATCAAATCCATTGTCATTCTCAGTATCATGACTTTGGATTAAAAAGGAGAAAAGTATGAGCCATACCCATTCCTAATGTTCATTTCATGTTAAAGAAAGAAAAAAATATGAGCAATAGCTATTTCTAGTGTCGTGACTTTATATTATAGAAAGGAAATACATGAGCCACAACTATTCCTAGTGTTGCATCAATTAAATACAAGAAAGAGACTAAAGCTATAACCATTTTCAATGTCATGACTTTGTGTTATAGTGTCTCAAAGCTAAAACCATGATTAATCCTCAATATTGTGACTTCGCACTTAAAAAATACACCTAGCCATTAGTATAAAAGTGGAACCTAGAGAAAAGAAAGTAAAGAAGTGGAGAGTTAGCATGTGAAAGAGACATGTAGGGAACCTAGAGTTTTGGAGTAAAAAATCACCAAATCATAGTTGAGATCCATGAGCAAAGAAGGTATGCAAGTCACAAACATAAACTCTAAGAGTGAAGCATGAATTTTGACTCCCACCTAGTGACATATTAGAGGAACATAAATAAGAATTGTGTGTTTAAGGTTTTGATTCTTAAACATTCATTAGGACTTTTATTGGGAACCTTAAATTGAATGAGATGTATTTTTATTTATCTTCTATGAATACTCCTAAATGTCATGCTAAATTAAGGACTAGGGTTGATGTATTTTATTTCATGTAATGGATATATAATTTATAGATTTTATGTTTGGTTTACATTATAATTTGATTATTAGTGGATAAAGTGTTTATTTATAATTAAAATTAGGACTTTACATTGGTATGTTTGTTCATGCTATCATGTTAGATGATAACAAGTAAGCTATAAGGCACACTTATACATAATGGTAGAAAGGAAATGACATACCTTTTGATAGTGATGCATGAGACAAATATATATGTCAAAATCTAACATTGAGGTAAGTTTTATCATATTAGTTTGGTGCATAAGAAGCCAAAAGCACAAATAAATTTGGAAGCTAATATATTGTGCATATCTTAGATGAACTGATGCTCAATTGATGTGACTATTTTATAGAATATCATCTAAGGTTTTCACTTTTAGTGTGGGTTTTGCATGTTATTGGATAGTAATAGATAAGCCATAAGACATACATGAGTGAAGGTGACTCATAAGGTAATGATAATCACGTGACTTACGTACTATCATATGACTTATACTGGTGAGATTTGAAAGATACTATATGTTAATTATCATGAGTTTGGTACTTATGAAGCTAAAAGTATAAATATTTTTAATATCATACTAGTTCACCTCTTTATGACACATGAGATTGAAGATTTAGAATGCATATAGAAAGCAACCATTAAGAGAATATAAGTAGTCTAAAAATGTGGAATTGTGAATGACCTTCAAGCTTGGATGATTTGACATTTTGATATTAAAGTATCGAAAGGATCATCAATGGGGGAAGGCCTAATAGGTGATAACCACCTTGTATACTAGGATGGAAATAGAGTATTTTCATAATAATTAAATATTTATTCTATAACCAAGCATAATAACAACCAAATAATTTAGATAGACTATTATGAATAATGAAATTGATCAACCCTATAATCTAAGAATCTTACCAAAAGTATAAATTACCTATACAATCCATGTGGGATTGATATCTAGATGAAAGTCTACTTTATTATTTATATGACCCATATACTTACAAATTTATGTTGTATGAGATACTCTCACTCAATAAACTTATGAAACATTATAATCCTAATAATAAAGCATCATAGCTATGTCTAAAGATGACCATTGATAAACAATGACTTATAATTTTAAATGGGGTGCCTAAATAGTGAATGCACATGCTACATTTATAAAATAACATTAAAAAATTGGGGTGTGCAATTAGGCATCCTTTTGTTGTGGGTCATGTGAAAGAGAACATGGAGGTCATCACTAACGAGCTTGACATAGCACCAGTCATGCCAGGGTTCGCATAAGACAAGTCCAAGCATGATTATAGACCATGCCTTGTCATGCTAGGAACAACATTTTTGTTCCTTGCCTTAGGACTAGTTCAAACTAGCCAGTTTATTTGATACCTCTGCTTCTAATGACGTTTGATATGATGATATCCAATTAGAATTTTTTTAGGCCTATCGATTAATATATAGTCTAAAGTATTATAGTTTGCTAGATATCCTTGTATATTTTAATGTATTTTATATTTGTTCTAATTATGAAAAAATTATTTGTAAGTCATCTTGTACTATTAGGTTTATTAAGTGACACTTATATCTAACATAAAAAATCTCAACTTAAGGATCATGTTTAATAGTTATGAAAATATTTATTGTGATAACATTATTTAAAGTATTTTCAAATATTATACCATTATGTTGGATCATCATGAGGATGGAGGACCTCACTAAATCCTAATATTATTTTATTTAGTTTCTACTTATAATTAACAAATTGAGTAGTCACACATGAGAACATTGTTAGCATTGCTAGTCTATATATCAGAAATCACTAAGACCAATATACTTTTGTTTTTAAAATTTATTGATTACTAATTATTTTGCTATTATATAATTTTTTATTATATTATTCCTATTAATCATTATAAAGATCCTATAATAGGTAAGTTAAAATTATTTCTCCATACAATGAACTAGTTTAGGATTTTCTATAAATTTAAGTTAATGACTGATGCTAGCAATAAACTTAATCATTCATTCTCTTGTGAACTTATGGTATAAAATAAAGAAAGTCATTGAACCTAATTATAGTTGATCCAATTTTAATGATCTTACCACTTAAGTTGAATTTGTCTAAGATTAAATGTATATATTTTTGATCTATTATTTAGCATATCTTCTAATGTGTGTTATTTTATTGGGAGTTAGGTGAAAATCATATAGCCCACATCAAACATATCTTTGGAGATTTCCAAAATTTTTCCTATAAAAGGACTTTTCCTATCCCTTTGAGATTCATTCCCCTGTATTTCTAAGTTCTCATTTTCTTTTGATTGTATTTTATTTTATGATGTATTTTATTGCTTTAGCTTTGAATTTTCTATCTTTCAAATTATTGCGGGTTTAATTTTATTTTATAACAGTAGTATCATAGGAGGTTAGTTAGTGATTTTTGTAGTTAATGTATTTTAGAAAAGTTCTATCAAAAGAGCGATGAGAGCCTCAAGGTTTGTGAGTTTTAAGAGGGTAATTTCACCCCTCCACTTACATGGTAACTTTTTTAGTGTAATAACACAAATTATTATTGTTATTCTCGGTTACAGTTCACTGTAAAAGTGAAACATGACTGTAAAATTTGAAATAGAAAAATTCAATAGAAGTAATTTTTCATTGTGGAAAATAAAAATTAAGGTAATTTTGATTTTTCATTGTGGAAAATGAAAATTAAGACAATTTTGAGAAATGATAATTGCTTAGATGTGATTGAAAAAAGGCTCATCAGAATTCCTGAAGATAAGTAGAATGAGATGGATAGTAATGTAGTAGCTGACCTGCATTAGGCACTTGCTGATGAAGTAATGTCGAGTGTGACAGAAAAGAATACGGCAAAAGAAAATTGGGATACTCTCACAAGGTTCTACGAGGCAAAGTCACTTCACAACAAGATCTTCTTAAAAAGAAGACTTTACACTTTGCGAATGATGGAATCTGTTACGGTATCTGATCATATCAACACTTTGAATTCTTTATTTTCACAACTTACTAATTTGGGTCATAAGATAGAAGAAGTTGAACATGCTGAGATTTTACTTCAGAGTTTACCTGATTCATATGATCAACTTGTCATCAATCTAACGAATAGTGCATTGACTAATAGTTTAATTTTTAATAATATTACCTCTGCCATCTTAGAAGAAAAAAATAGACGGAAAAATAAAAAGGATATATATGTAAATACACAACAAATAAATGCTTTGACGATGATACAAGGGAGATCAACGGAGCGTGGCCCCAATGGGATTCAGAATTATGGTAGATCAAAATCTCGAAGTAAGAAAAATATTAAATGTTATAACGGTAGTAAAAAAGGACACTTAAAAAGAGATTATTGGTTTAAGAAAAGAAATATGGATGATGAGTTATTTAAGACACAACAAAATGTTGCAAGCATCAATGATGAAGGTAATATTTTATACAGTGAGGTAACAACAATGGATGAAAGTAAAAAATAGTTTAGTGATGTATTGTTGCTAGACTTGGGAGCATCATGGCATATGACATATTGTAAAGATTGGTTTCACAAATATGAACCAATCTTAGGTGGGTCGATGCACATGGGTGATGATCATACTTTGAAAATTGTTGGTATGGGTACTATCAAAATTAAAATGTTTGATTGTATGATTCATACCATTTAAGAGGTACGACATGTGATTGACTTGAAGAAAAATCTATTATCTTTGGGACAAATAGATAGTCTTGGATGCAAAACTCATATTGAAAATGAGATGATAAAATTGTGAGAGGTTCACTCGTGGTAATGAAGGGAGAAAAGATCATGGCAAATTTATTAATGCTTAAAGGAAAAATAGTACATGAAGCAGATGTATGTGTTACATCAATTACTAAAGAAGAAGAATCAACGATGAAATGACATCTCAAACTATGCCACATGTCAGTACAAGGTTTGAGAATCCTCTCTATAAAAAGTTACTTACATGGCTCAAAATGGTAAATTTACCTTTTTGTGAGCATTGTGTTACTAGTAAGCAGAATAGATTGGTATTTAAAAGATCAAATGTAAGAAGTAAAAATACGCTAGACTTGATATATTCTGATGTATGGGAATCACCTGAAATATCATATGGAGGAGCAAAGTATTTTGTATCCTTCATTGATGATTATTCAAGAAGATGTTGGGTATATCCAATCAAGAAAAAGTCAGATGTATTTTTAACTTTTAAAGAATTCAAAGCATGGGTGGAACTTGAATATGGGAAAAGAATTAAGTGTTTGCGGACAGATAATGGAAGTGAGTATACAGTTGGTGAATTTCTTGTTTTTTGTAAGCAAGAAGGTATCAAACGACAGTTCACAGTCACATACACGCCACAACAAAATGGAGTAGCAGAACGGTTGAACAGAACTCTTGCAGAAAGAATAAGAGCAATGTTAACAACTGCAAGACTACCCAAGTCCTTTTGGGCGGAAGCAGCAAAAACTGCATGCTATGTGATAAATTGATCGCCATCAACATCGATTGATTTGAAGACACCGATGGAGATGTAGACGGGTAGGCCAGTAGACTACTCTAATTTACTTTATTTTGGATGTCATGCATATGTGATGTACAACACGCAAGAAAGAACAAAGCTGGATCCAAAATCTAGAAAATGCATATCTTAGGGTATGCTGAAGGAGTTAAGGAGTATCGCTTGTGGGAACCCACTGACCACAAGGTAATTATCAGAAAAGATGTAAATTTTAAAGAAAGAATTGAAGATTATAGAACATTAAAAGAAGAGCTAGAAACTACCATTGTGCATATAGAAAATGATCAGATACAAGATGTTCCAAAATCAATGGAGAAAGAACTAGAGCATAAAGCACAAGAACAAGTCGTGTCTGAGGCTCAAGAAGTAGAGGTGTCAAACGGGCCGTGCCGGGCCAGGCATGGCACGAAACAGTAACCGTGCAGGACCAGGCACGACACGGAACAGTAACCGTGCCGTGCCTATCCCGGCATGGTTTTTTGGGGGTTCAGCCTGGCACGGGCCCGCGACACGATTCGCCGGGTTCGGCCCGGTCGGGCCGAACCCTAAATTAAAGAAAATTTAGGGTTTCAGCGTGTCCGAAACCCTAATTCTAAAAAAAATTAGGAATTGGGCGTGCCCGAAACCCTAATTTTAAAAAAAAATTAGGGTTTCGGCTCCCAGTAACCCTAATTTTTTTAAAAAAAATTAAGCACGATACCATGTTAACGAGCCACGGTACCGTGCCGGGCCGAGCACGGCACGAGGCCAGGTTGGCCTCAGCTCGGCACGGCACGATTGTGCAGTGGTCGGGCACGGCACGAGCCCGGGCATGGAAAATTTCCGTGCCGGGCCGGCCCAGGCACGGCTGAACCGTGCCGTGCCTCGTGCCAGGCCAGGCACCTTTATCAAGAAGTTAGTCGGCCAACTCACAATAAAAGATCGCCAGCTTTGCACTCGGAGTATGTTACGGAGAGCAACTTTGCATATTATCTCCTAATAGAAGTTGGAGAATCTTTAACATTTCAAGAAGCTTCAGATAATTCAGATGCATCTTTGTGAATGACAGTAATGGTGGAAGAGATAGAAGCTCTACACAAGAACAATACTTGGAAGCTAGTACCATTACTAATTGGAAGAAAAGCTATTGGCAATGGGTTTACTAGATAAAGCGGGATAGTAATGATCAAGTAGGACAGTATCATGCTAGATTGGTGATAAAAGGATATGCTCAGAAAGAATGTATTGACTTTAATAAAATTTTTTCTCCGGTGGTTCATCTTACAACAATTAGAGTAATAATGACTTTATGTGCTACACTTGATTTATATTTGGAGCAGATAGATATTAAAATTGTTTTTCTTCATGGAGAAATTGAAGAAGAAATTTATATGTACTAGCAAGAAGGATTTGTTGAAATTGGTAAGGAAAACTTGGTTTGAAAGTTGAATAAATTTCTATACAGTCTGAAACAATCACCGAGGTGTTGGTATAAAAGATTTGATTCTTTTATCATGAGCCTTGGTATAATAGACTCAGTTCAGACCATTGTACATACTACAAAAGGTTTGAAGAAAATGATTTCATCATTTTACTATTATATGTAGATTACATGTTGGTAGCAGGCCTAAACAAATGTCGAATCCAATAATTTAAGGCATAGTTGGCTAGGGAATTTGATATGAAGGACTTGGGACTAACTAGGAATGCAAATTTACCGAGATAGAAATAATAAGAAGATTTGGCTTTCTCAACAAAATTATTTTAACAAGATCTTGCGTCGTTTCAACATGCAAGATAGTAAGCCAATTTCTACCCATCTTTTTGTTAATTTCAAATTATTCTCATGCATGTGTCATAGCTTGGAAGAAGAGAGGAGGAAGATGTCTCGAGTACCGTATGCATCAGCAATGAGAAGTTTAATGTTTGCAATGATTTATACAAGACCAGATATTGCATAAGTAGTGAGAGTGGTTAGTCGATTCATAGCAAATCCTAGCTTAGAACATTGGAGTACTGTGAAGATGATTTTTAGATATCTGAAATGAACCTCAAATACTACAATATGCTATGAAAGTTCATATCTCAGAGGTTATGTTGATACAGGCTATGCTGAAAATATTGATAATAGCAAGTCTACAACAGGTTATGTTTTTACTCTTGCTGAGGAGCTATAAGTTGGGTTTCAAAATTACAGCATATTGTATATACTTCTACAACAGAAGTAGAATATGTTGCAGCTACACAAGCCAATGAAGAGGAAATCTAGTTGACAAGCAAAGAAAGAGATTTTCAAGTGGGAGAATGTTATTTTATTTGGGGTTATGTGAAAATTATCTAGCTCACATCGGAAATCTCTTTGGACATTTCCAAATTTTTCCTATAAAAAGACTTTTCTTATTCCTTTGAGATTCATTCCCATGTATTTCCAATTTTGCATTTTCTTTTGATTATATCTTATTAATGATGTAATTTATTACTTTAGCTTTGAATTTTCTATCTTTCAAATTATTGTGGGTTTAGTTTTATTTTATAACAATGTGTCCAGTGCAACTACTAGTCTTGCAAGTATATATTTTTTATTGTATATATATTATACTAACTCTTTTTTGACTTCTCTAGAATTTTTATTTTTAATAATTTAAAATAAGTTCATACTAAAAATGCTTGTTCATTAATCATAGTTTTTTCAAATGTATAGGTTGATGTCAACCTATAACTATGAGATAACCTAATCTTGGATATTTTGGTTGATTTGTCATTATCTAAATTAATATTCAGCTTATTTTCATAATAATCACTATTTTTAATTTTTTTATTTTTAGAGAATATTAAGTAGAAGAAATATTTTTTTCAAATTGTTATATTATCTAGTTAAATAAATTACGATAAAATTAAGAACCCATGCATTGTACAAAAATTGATACTCGAATCCAAAGAAAACCAACTATAAGTATGTAGTTATAATATATGTTTTGTTGATCATTTACTCATGGCATTGCTTGGCTCTCCAATAATAAATTACATAATTTAAATATTATTTTATTCAGATACAAATAATAAAAATGCATGATGAGGCAGTTTTGAGATTTTCAAAAAATTAGAAAGAGTTAAGATTATAATATGAATATGAAAAAAATATAAATATTCATTATTTATTTGACAAATTTTTAAAATTAAAATATTATTTTTTTGTCTTTTTTATTTGGTAGAAACAAAACACTCATTGTATTTATATCTAGAATTGTTGGAAAGAAATATAATGGTTTAATATAATATTAAAATATTATTTTATTCCATCAATGACAACGACATTTGATGGAGCATCATTATTATTGTCGTAGGGCATTTCCAAGCATTGATCAATAGGAAAACTATTTTTTAAAGTTGGGGCGCATGTGCTTCATATGCTCCATTATTTAAATATTTCAAAATATAGGCATCTGTACTTCATACACATATTCTTTAATTATAGCACAAATTGGCACATGAAGTCCATGCACCATGATGGATTCATGGTGCTCGTGTCATGCTGAAGCACGAGCCATGCCATGGGGTTTCCCACACAACCACATCCAATGACGACCTAGCTGTAGGCCATGTCATATAGTATCATTCCATGCATGACTTTCTCTTGCTGGCCTCAAGCCACATAGCCCATTGGAAACACTAATTCTGAAGATGTTGCAATACATTGAAATTATGTTGAATGATTCAGTGTTGGACAAAATATTTAATCAAATTATGCAAGAAATTTTTTTATTAGATCAAAAATCCAACTTGGGAAAATGCTACTCCATAGTGCATCATGAGGCCAAATATTCTACCATATTCATAGATGATATAGACAAACTCAAAGCTTCTACCATGGTTGGATGATATAAGCCCAATTCAAAAGTATGGGAATCACCAAACAAGTCATTCCAAAAGGCATTGTTTTAAATTGATAGGGTAGTCATATTGGTGGAATCCAACTCAACACCAAAACTCCAAAAGTTGTTTAATAACATAATTCATACTCAAATTTAGATATCTCTATTTTCAAATGTGATATTTATAAACTTGCAAAAGGTCATAATATCTCATTTTCTTTCAGTTTAATTACAAGTCTAGTTTCTATTATGATTATTTACTCTGATTCTTGGAGATCATCCAAAGTTCTCACACCTTAATCATGTATAATGATAATAATTACACATAATATGTATAAGCCTTTAAATATTCTACACCTATTTTGAATAATACAAGGATATTTAATTCTAGTGCTATGAATCATAGGAGATTTGATGTTAGACGAATTTCAACTCATAATTTATTATCAAAAAACTATATATCTACTGCCAACAGTAATGCAAACCTCATTATTGGTGAATGATCATCATATCTTGCTATTACTTTACATCTTGATTTGATTTTGATGAATCTATCCTTAGATTATAATCTTTTATTAATTTCTAATATAATTCTCTCTTTATTATGTGGTCATTTTTTACTTGATTATAGTATGTTTAAAAATATTTAGACTCAAAAAATATTTGGTTTTGGTATTAAGAGAAGATGACTATTTGAACTTAGGATCAAGAACATCCAACATATTAAAATTTGCTTTCACAAAGAATAGGCATGGTACATCAAAGAAATTATCTGATATATTTTTTTTTACATAGACAATTAGCACAAGACCCATTTAGTTATTTAATAAAATTATTTCCTAGTTTATTTGCAAATTTGGATATCTTTATTTTCAAATGTGATATTTGTAAACTTGCATCACCATGTCTTATTTTCCTTGAGCTTAAGTAACATTTGACTTTGCTTTTTGATTATTCGCTCTAATATTTTGAGATCATCTAAAGTTTTCACATTATAAAGGGTATATTAGTCTAACACTTTAATCAATTTATGTACTAGAATGACTTGGGTATGTCTAGGTAAAATCCAAATAAGAGGTTAATTTATTTTTTTAGAAGTTTTATAATACAATTCATACTCAATACAATGTTTGGATACAAGTATGATGAAATGACAATTGTAAGGAATACCATTGATGATAATTGTATTTTTATTAGAAATTCAATGTTCAATTAACTAAAGTAATTGTTCGACCACTCTACAACAAAATGATGAGACAAAATGCAAGAATTTCCACTTGTTTGATGTTGTATGAGCCTCATGAATAAAGACTTGCATGTCATAATGCTACTAGGGTGAATACCTAGATTTGATAACATATCTCATTGATCATGTTTTATCACACACTATTAATTATCATATACCCTTTCAATCATTGGCACAAGTTGTTATTACTCAGACAGTTCAAGACACCCTCACATGTCTTTGAATGTGTAGACTATGTTCACCTTCTTATACATAAATGGATTAAATTAATGTCTCGAGCCTTGAAATGCATCTTTGTAGGATATGCTTCTTATATCAAAAAGTATATATGTTATTATCCTTTAATTAAGTGCATGTTTATTGCTATGGATGTAATATTTTATGAAGATACTTTGTAATTGTCTAATTCTAACTTTCATGGAGAGCATCTCAATGAAATTCAAACTCTTGTAAGTACCTTTGAGAAATAAGTGAAGTATCAAGTCAAAAAAGAAACCTAGAGCATCCTAATAGTGGTAAGAATACAATAAGAATTAATACAAGTAATTCAAAACCTGATAATCAAAGATTGAAAATAGATGAGAGTGGATGCTTAGAAAATTAAGATGCAGTCAAATTTGAGTCTCACCCAATCAAAATACCAAACCAATCCTTTAATTAGGATATCCCATATACAATATATGAATCATCCACTACACATTCACCATTATATCACACTTAGGTATTTCTAAATTCATATATGAACCTCAATTATCTAATTAGATGAGATATCTCAAGAACCATTATGTTTCTACACATCGCTTGTCAAAAAAATCAATCATTTATCAATTCTGTTTATACCTAATCGTGGGAAAAAAGTCTTAATTGACTCAAGATGGAAAGCAATAACTACATATTTTTATAAGGATATTTTATTTTCTAATTATCTATTTTGGCTTGTTATTTTGTTTATGGGTGATATAACGTAAAGAATTTTTATTTTAAATCATATTTTAACAGGAGATTTTAGAAGGGCTCATTAAAAAAATATCTTTATCATTTGTAATTATCCTATTCACTTCGAATCATGAAAATATGTTTTTTTAATTATCATCACTACACTTTGATCATCATGCTTGCAAAAAAAAATTTTGTAAAATTGAATACCTATACAATCAAGGTTAGATTAAATGATATTATGTTTCTTGCAATCAACATAACAAGGCTCTCACACTTGTCACAAGCTTTGTGAAAAAACATCAAAATCATTAAGTAGTTTAGGTCGATAAAATCTAACTTGCAAAATCTTCTGACCATTTTTTTGAGTAGAAATTAGCTTCCACACACATAATTATGGCAATGAGAAATAATATCTTTTTGCTTCATTTATTGACCTAAATATTTCTTTTTTGATATATTTAGTAGAAATAATTTATTTTTTGATTTTTTTTGATATCTTTAGTATATTTTTGCTTCATCCTTAAATAATTTGCTATATGTACACATAATATTGAACCTACAATCACAAGTAATAATCCAAAATATTTCTTTTAAAGGTGGATTTTGATGAATATACTTGGTTGTGATTCTTGATAAGTGATCGCCTACCACATTCTCAATTCCTTTTTGATTGTCAATTTGCAAATGAAATTCTTTAAAAAAAGGGAAAATGTGCTTTAACATCTTTTTTGTTGAGAAGATACTTCAAGGGTGTGTTATATGTGAATGTTAGTATATAGTACAACATTAAATATATTTTGAATTTTTCATGAGCATACACTATGGAACGTTCTTTTTTTGTAGTGGTGTATTTCATTTTAGTTGCATTAAAGAACTTGCTTTCCCAATAAATAAATTAAATTTACTTCTTCCATTTTCTTGAGAATATCTTCCAATGCAGGGTCACTTGCATCACACATAATTTTAAATGATAGATTTCAATTAAGTATTGACACAATGGGAGCACTAGTCAATAACAATTTCAACTCCTTGAAATTTATTTGCCATTATTGTTTGGTATTTAAATTAACTAATATTTATATATATTTTGGTGATTCGTGATAATGTGTAAGCATAAAAATGGAGTAGTTATAAATAGATTTCATGCCTTTGGAGTTTTGATGGGTTTTGATGAATAGTCATAAAATCAATAGATTATTAAATGTATTTGGTTGAGAGATAAATTATATAGTTTTGTATAGTTTTTATATCTATTCTTAGTTAAAACACTACCTAATTGGAAGTGGAAATTTTTGTATGTTATGATGCTACTAACTCATTAGCATAAAATGGCTATAACTTTATGTCATAGCAACCAAGTATCACATTGGCAGTGAAATTCACACCTAAGTTCTACAATAATGGCTTTATCTTTAATATGGCTTAGTAGTCTCAAGTTAAAACCATAATTTTTTTACAAAGTCATGACTTTTTAAATATAAAAAATTATAGAGCCAAAACTACTCTTGTCCTCAAAGGAAGGCAAATCTATAATATTTATGTATGTGTACCAATGCTATAACATTATTGTAGTGCCTCAAAGACATGATATAGAGAGAAATAAAAGTTATTATTGCATCCACTCATAGTGTCATAGATAATTGAGGCATAAAAGAAAATTTTTATACCAAAGTAATTTTTTAGTGTCATAGCCATATGATACACTAGAGAGACCTTCTCAATACTATAGCTTTCTCATCACTATGGCCATATAATATTAATGGAAGAATAATGCCAATGGAATGACTATTTCATAATTATATGACTATATAATGATATGAGAGGTCATTCACAAAGTCACTTCTTTGCTAGCATCATGAATTTTTATGAAGAATAAGAAGATAAATACATGAAGCTATGGTAACTTCATAGCACTACAATATTATATTATAAAGATATTTGGCTTAAGTCATGGTCATTTCCCAATGACATGACTTTGTATTCAAAAAGATTGTGATGCATTACAAAGTCATGACCTCGAGCTTAAGAGATAAAGGACAAAGTTTTGACTATCTTAAAATTTTTAGGGTATACACAAATATGTTGTAACTCACAAGGTGATAATAATTCTTATGCATTGGTTTAACTCATATTGTTCTCATTAGTGAAACTCGAGAGAAGTGTATATTAAAATTTTGAGTATAGTTCCTAGGAAGCCAAAAGTACATATGCTTAAAAACTATATCAATTCTTGATCTTTATGACACTTGAGATCGGAAAATAAAATGTGCATAGAGAGCAACTATCAAGGGCCTTTGATAATGTTTTCTAAAAGGATGAGATTGTCTAAAAGGATGTTGGGAATAACTATAAATGGATCACCATTGGTATGAATTCATTGGTGATAACCACCTTATTTGTTTTTCAAGTAAAGAGTAAATGCACAACACACCAACTTTCATTCTATAATCAAACATGATATAATTCAAACTAATTTGAACAAACAACATATAAATTAAGTAAATAAACTCATAAATCTAATATAAATCCCATAAAAAGGGTTAGTTGACTAAATGTGCCAAGCTAGTCCTTGTTGGATCGGTGTCATATGGCTATCAAGACATATGGCCGACATAATTTATGGGAATCAAGAAATTGACCATTTGACCGATCCTTCCTAAAAAAATATAATTGAATTACTAATACAATCATTATGTGATTGATATTTATATGAAATTCTTATTTATTACTTGTATGACTCATGTACTTGTGGATCTCTATTGATAAGAAAATTTCATTAATGAGTTTTTGGGATATTAAAATCCATAAAATTAGGTGGTATAATAAAGTTATAACAAATTTTAGGTATTGTTGATGGTGATTATTTAATTTTGATTACTTAATATGAGCCGACATAATTATCACTATAAAATAATAATTCTTTTTTAATAGTTTAGATAGAATTCTGTTTCATAAATATTCCCAAATATAAATGTTAAGTCTTATTAACTTGTTTGGATAGTAGATAGTTATATTTTGGCTTTTACTTGTATTATTTTCATTTTTTAAGCACACTTTTATGAAATAAAGCTTTATGACAGAGCTAACTCCTCTAAACCTAGAAATCAAAAGAACTAGAACATAAATTACTTGACAAATAGTTGATAAAATACCTATGAAAAGCACTAAGAGTAACTAAAAATCCTAAGGCAATAATAAGTAAGTTGTCCAATAGTTTATCCACCATTATATCATGGGAGACTATTGGAGATCCATGATAGTTGATAGTTTTCCAAGTATTTAATTGTAATAAGTGGAAGCCAACTATTTTGAGTTTAAATTGAGTCTTATATTTATGGTTTAGTAGTACTAATATAATCATAGGGCATCATATGATTTTAATGAAAATATCATAATATTTTTGAAATTAAGCAACAAAATAAAAATGATTAGAGTTATCCCCAACATAATAAGATTATGTTTATTTCTATTTTCATAAAGAGATAAGGTATGAAATTAGTTCTAATATTTACCTTTGATCTCAATTTAGAGTTAGGATGAAGTAGTTAGAGAATTTCTCACTAAATTCTTCTCGTCTCAAATTCTATCTTAATTATTGAGCTAGATAAGTCAATTCTAGTAAAATGAACATGAGACTCTATATGATGCTTGAGAGTATCTTTAAAGAGTTATTGATGATATATCCTCAATATGGATTTGATTTGTAGTTCCAAGCTAACTACTTTGAGACTTGAGTTTTAAAAGTGAGACTAATTTTTTTGGTTCAGTAACAGCAATAGAATTAAAGGACTTTAAAGGATCCTATTGGACAAGTCATAGTATTTTTGGAGATATGCAAAATAGTAAAAAAATTGAGTTTTCCACAACACAACAAGATTATGTTTATAGTTATTTTCATTAAGAGATTAGGTATGGAGTTGGTTCTAATATTTACCTTGAGACTAACTCCATTGAGAGTTGGAATGAACAAGTAAAGGTATTTCTCACAAAATTTTTCCTTCCTCAAATTATCTCTTAATTATTGAGCTAGATAAGCCAATTCTGATAAGATGAGCAATATAATCTATATGATGTTTGAGACTATTTTAACGAGTTGTTGAGGAGATATCTTCAATATGGATTTGAGTTGTGGTTCAAAGCCGAAACCATATATAATGGGATGAACTAAATGATAAGGTACATAGTTGATGTGGCCATGAGAGGGTCGATTATGAATACATTATCAGAGGAGGTATATTATTTGTTTGAGGAGCTAACAAAAAATAACTACTAAACTTCAATGAATCATTCATTTGGAAAGAGACAAACTAGAAAATTAGAGTATGATATGTTCACTATAATAGAAATGAAGATGGAAGCTCTTTTATTAAAGCATGGCACTCAAGAAAAAAAAAGAAGCATATTGAGGATATCACCATTTTATATAATATATATCATCAAACATGGATCTTATTTATCAAATAGAAGAAGCCAATTAAATGTAAAGCAAAGAATATCTATTTAGATCTAACAATAATGTCCCAATGCATAACCATTCGAACAAGAGAAATCATTAAAATTTTTTGTATGAAAGATATAGGAGTGAACTATGGAATGTTGAGAAATCTTCAAGAAATATTAGGAATAATGAGACGAGCTACAATAATTAAGGAAGTCCAAACTTTAATTATCAACCATCATGATGAAAATAGAAGACAATCCTAGAAAAAGGTATGCATGCTATCTTAGTAGAATCGAAAAAAAAGATGATACCTAATAAAATCAGATGGGGTTGCTTGAAGTGAAAATGTATCAGATGAGTTTAGTATTGTAGAATATAAAGAATCAAAGAAGAGAGTTGACATTAGCAATAAAGGAAAAAGGAGAAAATGAATTACAAAGTTATATTGAAGCAAATTCAATGAATTTTTTTTTGTATTACTAAGAAGTGGGAAAGAACTATAAAGGCATTACTTTGAACAATAAAATTCTTGAACTTTTGTGACTGAAAGTTTAGTGATTTTTATAAAAGTCATGAAGTTGACTAAATTCTTCAAAAAAGCCTTGACCCCTATTGAAGAAAGCTCAAAAATGATATGATGTCATGGTACCTAACAAAGTCATAACTCTTCAAAAAGTACAAGCCCAAATCTCACCTAAATATGCAAAGGAGTGAAACAAAAAAATAGAGGAACAAATGGATATTACTTGAAGCCATGGAGATAAAGAAATGAGTTGGAATGAAGCTAACGGTAAGTTTCTAATAAATATTTCATTTCCAAAATATTTTACAAAGGAGTTTTTAAACAAACACTTAAGAAGTTTGTCAATATATTCTAAAAGTTGGAAGTAAATATACTATTTGATAAAGCTCTGGCTCAAATGCTGAACTATGTGAAGTTTATAAGAGGTATAGTGAATAAAAAGAGAAAGTTAAAGATGTATGAAACTATGAATATTATTCAAAGAATACTTCCAAAGAATTTGAAGAACTTCAAAAGTTTTACTTTATCTTGCAATATTCTAAATCATAATATTTGGAAATTATTATGCGACTTACGATCTAGTATCAATTTGATGTCACTATCAATTGCATGAATGTTGAATGTCAGTAAAATTACTCAAACTTTTCTCTCACTCTAAAATGGTACATCATATATCAAGCACCCAGTTGGAATTATAGAAGAAGTATTGGTTTAAATGGATATCATTAGTTTTCGAGTAAATTTCATGGTATTATGATGGAGGAGAGCAATTATGCACTATTAATATTTGGATGACCATTTTTTTCCATGAGACTATCTCTTATCAACATCAAAAAAGGGGAGTTCACTCTCTGTGCCATTGAGGAGCAAATAAATTTTAATCTTTATAATGGCTTATGGGCTTAAATGATGATGAATGTGGCATTGGATAGATAATCTCTTCCATAGCATAATGCAACAAAAAGTGAACTTTTAATTGAAGGATTTTGTAGAAGATTACTAGTTGGATGAAGGTGAAGGAGATGAAACAAAAGAATAACTATAAATATGTTCTAGTGATAAAGATGAATGAGATGAAACAAAAGAATAACTATAAATATGTTCTAGTGATAAAGATGAATAATATGATGAGGAAGTAATATTTTAGAGTTGCAAAAATGAGGAAATAGACAAAAGATGACTACTATGAGATTGATGCATTCTTCAAAGTCATGCACTCAAAGGAATAATATGTTGACGACTCCAAGGAATCCAAGGGAATAATTAAGAAAGACAATATTGAGACAAAAACCATGGAGGAGCAATCAAAGATAAGGTTGTAGCTATGCATAGCACTACAACTTTGTAAGTACATAATGAAAATGGCGAAGAAAAGCTTAATATAAAATCATAGTTATGCTCTACATTGTATTTTCATTGTTACAAAATAAAAATAGCCAAGGAAATCTTGAAGACAACATCATCGCTAGGCATATCACCATGAATTTGGTGATACAAAATTAATTAGTCAATAAAAAGCTATAAAAAAGTAATGGCTATGCATAATGTTGTAACTTTGGAGTTATAAAATTAAAATAATAAGTAAATGCTTCTAAAAAACCATGGCTATATTGAGTGGCATAACCTTGGGAATCCATGAAGAAAAGTACAAGAAAAAGTTAAAAGACAAAGTCGTAGTTGTACTTAGTGTCATGACTTAGTAGAACCAAAAAGAAAAGGGACAAGCTAGCATAGAAGAAGAAGCTGCAATATTCACTAAAGTTGCTACATCTGATGTAAAAAAGGGACAAGCTAGCATAGAAGAAAAAGCTGCAATATTCACTAAAGTTGCTACATTCGATGTAGAAAAGGCACAAGCAATAAGTGTAGCTGAAGCAAGACTAAGAAAATGAACAAATAAGAAATAGGTAAAATAGTCCTAAGAAGCTTGCATGCATCCCCAAAGTAAAATGTAGCATTGCTTGGAAGATAACCCATTTTACATGTGTGATGTAATAAGCACTTATATCTACCACATAAATGAATGTACACATATATTGACTCATAAAGATAGTCATAGAACTTTAATTATTCCATGACTATCAATATGTCTGCTTGAAGTTACTGAGCTATTTTTAGACCCTATGATACTCAAAACTACTCATATACTTTCTTAGAGATATTGAATTTTTTTTTGCTGTGGAGAGAGAAATTATTACATAGGGATAAGAGATTATTTGAGTGTGTGAGTTTGTTTGATGTTCAAACTATTGAATTTTTTCATATTTTGGTGATTTTTGATTATATATATATATATATATATATATATATATATAGAGAGAGAGAGAGAGTAATTAGAGATTGATTTGATGACTTGGAGTTTTGGTGACTTTTGATGAATTGTTATGAAATTGATATGTTTTTGAAGATATTTGGATGAGGAGTAGAGTATTGAATTTTACATATTTTTGACATCTATTATTGGTTGAAACTTTATCTAATTGATCATAGAAATCTTTGTAAACCATGACCCTACCAACTTGTTAGAATAATTCTTTTATCATGTAACTTATTCTATGTGGTTGTGATATTATCATATAGTCATGATCATACTTATCATATAAAATTTATATGGTTGTGACATTAATTTCAACAACCAAATATCTCATTGGTGCTAAACATCATGATTATGCCCTAGTACCATGAATTTGTCTTTAATATTACTTGGTAGTCTCAAGTTAGAGTTGTATATTTTTTACAAAGTTGTAACTTTTGAGGTACACAAAATTATAGAGCTAAAACTACCTAAGATAAAGTCATGACAATTATTCTATGCCGTAAATATTAGGACGCAAAATATTATAGAGTATATTGCTTAAGTATGACTATTTCTTAAGCCCACAAATCTTGTTTTCAAATGAATGCAATTTCTTGACTGTTATGTATGGGCTAATTCTTAGTGTCATGACATCTTTGTGGTACCACGACAATATGATATATAATAGAAGTCAAATCTAATATTGTAACCACTTGTAGTCTCATGGAAACTTGAGATATATGAAGAAAAATTTTATTGTCATGACCATTTCTCAATGCTATGGCCACATGATTCATAGGATATACCTTAGTATCGTTATTATTTTTCAGTATCATGACCATATAATAATATGAAAGGCCATTCATATTACTGCAACATTTTTTAGCCCCACAAACCTTTATGAAGAGCAAGAAGATAAATAAACAATGTCATGTGGTGATGAGCCATGACCACTTCAAAATACCTAGACTTTATGTTACAGAAACATTGTTCCAGTTAATGGTCATTTCCCAACATCGTGACTATGTTATGGAAAGATCATGATGCATTTAGAGTCATATCCATTTTCTAAAGTCATGACCTCAAACTTGATAAATAAAGGTCAAGGTTGCAATTATCTTTTAAAAGCTATGAATTCATTCTTAGAGTAATGTAGAATTATCTGAATATAAAAGTGGAAGAGAGAGAAATTTTAGATATCCCGAATTTTTTTCTTTTCTCTCCATAATACAAGCAAAGCCATGGTGAAGCTTTCAAACACTACAAGTGAATTGTGCAATCTCAAGGAGCTTCACAAGAAAAAAGGGAAGAAAGACTAAATATTAATCCCTAGAGTTGAGGGGGCATGATGCTCAAAACCCCCTCTGTAGGGTTGATTCATGAATTTTTATCAAAAAAGCATATGACATAGGATTTGTATAATTTATTTTATGTGATGTAACATTGGTTTTACATTAATGAATATGTTTAATTTATGTTGTGTTATGGATTTTGATGGATGAGTCATTAAATTGAACATGAACTACTAAAATTTTGACTTTTAGTAGGCTTGTATGAGATCATAATGGTGGATAATAATATGTAAATCATAAATCTCATTCATGCATATGATAGGAAGGAAGTGATAGCCTTTTTGACTATAATGAAAGAGATAAACATATTTATTAAAATCTAAAATTTGAGTATGTTAATCATTGTGATTATCACACTTATGAAGTTAAATTTGAGAATACTTTTACATGTCAATCTATTATATACATCTTAGAAGAACTTATTCTTGATTGGGATAGAAATCATACAAAATATTTTTCTAAGAGTTTCACCTTTAGTATGAGAGTCACATCATTATCAATGAAAAATATGATAGGTAATCTTTAGTATATATATGAGTATATTATGACTTACAAGTTGGTGATAATCATTGCGATTTGCTTTCACTCATATGGTTCCCACTGATGAAAGTTGAAAGAAGCATGTGTTAATTATGTAAGTATTGTGCTTATGAAGCTAAAAGTACAAACCATGTCAATTCCTAATCTTTATGAGACATGAAGCTATAGAATAAGAGTGTGCTTATGAAGTTACTATTAAAGATAGTTGATTAACTTACCTAAAGGTTATGTGACTATAATTGACTCTCAAGTAGAGATGATTTATTATTTCAATTGTAATGTATTTAGCGTATAACAATGAGAAGATTACTATCACCTTACATACTATTATGGCAAGGAGTCATTGAATAACATAAAAATATTCATCCTATATCCAAACATAGTATAATTCAAGTTAATTTAAATAAACATCACATAAATTAAATGAACAAGCACATATATCTTTGTTTATTTTATGCATTAAGATTAGAAGAGCTATCACTAACTTTTATCCATTCCACATGAGTGTGTCTCATGACTTATATATTACTATCCACCATGACTAATATGCATAAATCTACATACTTATGAATACCTTAAGTCTTGGTTATAATTTTTATTCATATCCATCAACATCCAAACAAAAACATAAATAAAATATAAACTCATTAATATAATTGATTCATTACAACACAATTATAAATACCAACCATAGATCTCAATTTATCTAGACATTGTGAAGAAAAATCATGCAAGATGTGTTGAGAGATATCTTGAGGATTTGAGTGTTCCCAATGAATGCCCTAGATGAAATTCTAAGTAAATAATTCTAATTCCAATTGAGGATTATTGGTGCTTACCTTGTATTTATCATAAATAGGGGTCAGAATCAAGTCGCCTAGGGTTCTTGGTATATGTGGATTATATTTTTTTCTAAATGCTTATAAGTGTCATTTTTATACTTCAAAAATTCATGTGATATCTTAAGTTGCAAGTAGTGGCATAGCTTTGAGGTCATAACTTTATTATCTCTTCTAATCTTCTATAGTATATTAATGTCACATTATTGAAAAAATATGTAACTAATTTTTTTACTCTCGATAACTCAAAGTCATGACTTTGGTATTGGATTTCTGAGCAAAGTGTTATGGAATTGGGATTGTCATGACTAAGACAATTACTCTTCATAACACAAAGTCATGGTGCTAAGCAAGGCATTGACTTTAGTATTTTAATTCTGGAGCACAAAGTTGAAGTGTTTGAAAGACCAAAACTTGAGTAAATACTCTCTAGAATAAAAATTCATAGCACAAAATAATATCGTGACACAAAATACTCAGTGTTTGGCTCTATATCAAATTAGTAGTAGCACTAGAAATTATCACAACTATTAGTCTTATTGGAGTACTTTGTTATCATGATATGAAAATAATGTCATGGCCTCTAAAAAAATATTATGTCCAATATGATTATATTTCATAGTAAAATATATGTATCAAATCGGTGTTAGAACCATGACATACAAAGAATATCATGACTATTTTTTTGTAGAGTATGACTAAGAAGTGATATCATAAGTAATTAAAAATTAAGTATGGAAGGTGTACCTACATTTAATAAGAGAATTGTCCTAACTCTCCATTACTTCTTTCCTCTCTACTCCTTTGCACCACTGATTTTATCAATTTAGCCAAAATCACTATAATTTCACTAATATTTCTCAAATTCTCTCAAAATAAAAAGTTAGTGAAATCTCTCCAATAAATAGTTACTACCTTTAGTTCATCACTATAATTGTAAATACAACAAGATATACTCTCCAAATGACTCAAAAAAGTTAGTGATTGGGATGTAACAAACTGACACCCTAAAGTTATTGCTCATTCTTGAGCAATGAATCTTTTTCTAAACATCCATACTAAAAAAAGTACACATCTAAGATAACCATTACTAAGTTTAAAAATGAGATATATAATTTTAGAATTTATTATGAAGTATATGGATCATGGTATAATATGTGTATTCTTTAAATTATGCAAAAAAGAAATATAGGGATGCCTATAAAGTAGTTCTACATTTAACATCTATATCTAGATCCTCATTGGATCTGCATATCTATCTTTAACTATAGTTGTCTATACTAAGTTTCTTTATATAATCTATCTCTTTGGCTCATCTTTCTAATTTTTCTGTCAGCAACATGTAATTCATCAACATATCTTCTTCAAAATTTTCTTCCATTGATGTTATGACACTTAGTGTAGTTGCGACTCATGGAATTTCTTTTTAATTCATATTAGTCATAGTCTTACTTTCTACTACACTAGCATTGAGTTGTTGTCCTTTATAATACTTCAATCTTTGCCCATTTACTTTCGACTCTATTCTATCTTCTAATTTCATTGAAACTACCTCATATGGTATCATGGTAGTGATTATAAAAGGTCCATACTATCGAGCCTTTGAAGAACTCTCTCCGCCTTTATATGTCATACCTTATAGTTAATTTATTTTATTGCTTATCATGCTCAATGTTAAATTTTTCCTAATAAATAATAAACATTTCCAAAAACAAGTCTATAAGAAGACATTCATAGGGTTATCTTTCATATCATTATATAAGCTAATAATGCTTTCTCCAACCTAGAGGTGCCAATCACAGCACTGTGCTACCGTGCCACTGTGTCGTTCCATGCACAACATGATATAATTTTTATGCCACCATATAATTCATAGGGTTTTTGCTAGGCACAGTTGTGCCACCATAACATGCTAGACATGGCACGGTATAATTCTTATGTCATGTCAAACTAGATGTGTCAAGTGGGTCAAGCAGCCTAGGCCCATGGTGGGCTAGCTCTCAGCATGGTTCATGTCGTGCCGTGTTGAGCTCTCCCGGGCCTCATGTCGGGCCAGGCATGACCTTGTTGCCTAGCTCGAAGGCATGGTTCATCGGTATGACCCAAACTATGCCCTAGATCTCAGGTCAGATTCAGACGTGGTCGAAACCTATTCGACAGAACATCCGCTTATGACTCGTGACCATGAACCATCGAACTCGCCCAATCCCGAGCCTAGAAGCCAGAGCTTCTGGAAACTATTGCGTCAAACCGAGCAATGGTCAAAAAATATTTAGTAAAATAGCATTTCCGCCATTGGATTAAACCCCAAAGGCTAGGGGTAGAAATCCGGTGATTGCTGAAATTTTGCCCAAAAAAAATTAAAAAAAATCTTTTAAAATGATTTTTTTAAAATTACTTTTTTTAAATCTATAAATATACCTCCGCTCATTCTCTAATCTATATCATATTTCTATCCATATTTTCATTTTCTCTTTCTCTTTATCTCTCTTGTATCATCTCTCTCTTTTTTTCCTTTCTGGACTAGGGTGCAGACTACAGTGTGCACATCAATTATCATACATCGCACAATATCATGCAAATGAGATTTTATTCTTCATGTGTATTATTGTTAAAATTTAATTTAGTTTTTTTTTATTTTTATTTTTATTAATAGTTTAATATAAAATAATTTTTTATTTTAAAAACATAACTTAGAATATAATTTATAAACTAATAAAAATAAAAAAAATGATAAATAGTAATTTTAATGATAATAACGAAAGTAACATTAATGTAAACATAAAAATTTTCATATGGATAATGATAACCCCACAGAAAGATCTGAAGCCGCCAAAACTTTGTTTTATTCTGTCTCCTCGACCCAAATATCTAAAAAATAAAAAATTAGAAGAAAATTAATAGTTTAGACTCACTTTAATATTATACAACATAAAAATGTTAGGGGTCTAGTAAAGAATCAACATAATGCAAATATTATAAAAAAATATTAATCTGTAAGAGTTCATGTGGGACAGAATACCTTAAGAGGAATGCCGAATAATGTACCAAAAAACATGGTACATTAGATCCTAGTCAAACCCAACTCAATAGTGGGGTCTTTGAGGTTGGATCCAATTTAGCCTCTATATTGACCCCCTTCATATACCACAATGAATAAGGGAGGGAAGACATGACCAAACTGATCACCATGAACGGTCTTCTGATTAAATTCTTGGAAGATCCAAGGGTAGTCAGTATCATGCAGGTTTATTTCCAACCTGCATATCATAGGATTACTAGGTCCATATTTAGGAATGACATATTAAAATACTATAACTTAGAAAAAAAAATAATTAAATGAATTTATAAAATATAGTGGAGTAGTGTCCATGACATTTGATATCTAGATATGTCATGATGATGCATCTTATGCATGCCTCATCGCCCACTATATAGATTTTAAATGGATACTAAATAAAAAAAAATATTAGGATTTACAGTGATTTTTCATCCTCATGATGGCCCCGATCATTTATGAATGTTGGTATTTAGATATTGATTACTGCTCAATCCTCTCACATACTGATGATAAGAATATTGGTATTTTATAGTGGTGAAAATCATATGAGTCAACCTATCCTACACTATCTAAGAAGACATGAGATCTACGGACTCCTCTAGTGTCGAGAATAGTATAAGAGTTTATTTTTTCTATTATAATGAATGTGATTTTAGATAGGAGATTGAGATTTCATCTAGATATTGTTGAGACATTAGCATGTATGAAAGATTAGAAGGATTCAAGCTTGGATATTCAAGATCATGCTGCAACTACAACAAGAGCACAAGAGTTGATGGATGATAATGATTAGTGAGACTTTGATGATGAAAAATATTGAGACTATTACCTACGGCCTACTGCTAGTGATACCATCATATTCTTATGAAATTGATTTTGATTTTAAATTGTCTATTGATTTGTGTCATTTGTGCTTTCTACTTGCATTGTTATTTTATTTTTTAATTTGTCTATTGATTATGTTGATATTTGATATATTGATTTTTGAATTTTGAGCTTGCTTTGTTATTTTGTAATTTATAATTATATTATGTTACAAAAATAAAATGATTACAATTTATAATATTTATATTGTTATTTTTTTTATTTATGACTTGTGATTATAATTTTGTATTTTTATTATATTAATTTAATTAATTAATTAATTAATTAAGTATTAAAATTGAAAATATTTAGAAGTTAGGAATGACCAGATTCCGAATAGGCCACAATGGCACATCTCGGCATGACCCAACATGAATCAACCTGAATTAGGCAAACTCAGGCTGTGTCGGGCCATGCCAAGCTATGTTGGGCCTACCTTTTTGAGTCGTGCCATGCCTAGCATGGCACGGTGGCTCGAGTGAGCCACCAAAAAAAGGTAGTGCCGACTCGATATGACCCATTTGACACCTCTATGTTGGACCATGCTGAATGTTCCCTGTAAAATCTGTTGCATCAAAATGCAATGGGTAGTCACCCGATAGGATTTGACCCATAAACCTTAGTCGGTCTTAGGTTCCCAGGTGGCTAGGCTAGTTGACTATGCCACCGGGCCAGGCACACGGGTAGTGCCTAGCAAAGCACGAGGCATAGTCTATGCCAGCCCAACACGGCATGGACTATGCCATGGGGTGGCATGGCCTAAAATCAAGCATGATTCTGGATTGTGCCAAGCCGGGCCAAGCATTGTTGAACTGGGTCATGCACAACTACTCAACTTAGTTGACACCTCTGCACCAATCTTAGAGACCAATGTTTTTGTGATGGATTCACTATATTTTCCAATATATTCTTAATCTCACAATTAGATATTTTCTCTTGCTGCTTTTTCTATGGATGATATATAAGTCCTATCTTATGTCTAATCTCATGCTTGGATAAATAGGCTACAAATAGTTTGTTATGGAAAATTACTAGATCATGATGTATCAAATAATTTGATACATCATGATGTAAGAAACTCATTACTATCTTTGCATCATTCTTTTGTGTGGTTATTGCTTCAACCCATTTTTTTAAAGATGTAATTGTAATCCAATGTTAATAGTATTTACTCCTTATTAAATGATGCATAAAATAGTCCCATAAAATCTATCCTCATGCATCAAAAATTTATACTTCAAGGATATTTTTGAGTAGCATCTTGTTCTGTATAATTATGTTACACAATCTTTGGTATCTATGACACCATCATAACATATTCTAAAATCTATAAATAATGATTGCCAAAAAAAATTATATTATAATTTCTTTTTGGAATTCATATTACCTTTTTAATTGCCTTTGTAAGGTGAAGATAAATAGTCAATTATCACACCATCACTCTCTTTCTTATCTCTTATTTCTTCATCAGATTTTGGAAACATAAAAATTTACTTTATCAATCTAGGATTTGCTTTTTTTCTTTACTTGTGAATACCTCACTACGACATGATCTTCATAAATATATAAGTTTTTTCTTAGGATATATGGTATAAATTTGTTACCATTATGGTTAATATTTCCTTTTTAGAAATTTTATAGTTTACTTGGGCTTCATTCAAAGCTTGGCTAGCGTATGAAATGGCTCTAAAGACTTTGTTTCTTTTCTTTTCTAATACATTTTCATGTGCACATGTGCTTGCATCGAACATAACCACAAATGGCTTGCCCCATTTTGGTGTCATTACGATAATACTTTCTATCAACTTTTTCTTCAGCCCTTCAAATGTGCTAGCTTATTATTTATTAAAGTTGAAAACATCTTTCTTCTCTAATAGTATGCACATGGGTTTAGAAATATTTGAGAAGTTATCATTAAATCTTGAGAAGAACTCAACATGACCAAGAAAACTAAGCATCCACTTGATAGTTGTATGGTGAGATAATATTTTTATATTATTGATAAATCTTAATGTTGTCTACCTCAAGTTCTCTAGTAGATATTGAATGTCCTACTACAACTCAATCTTTTATCATGAGATGATATTTCTTCTAGTTAAGAACCAAATTATTTAATTTATTTCAATTCAATTCTACTTTAAATTTTTTAAATAACGTTCAAAAAAATATTTATTAACAAAAAAAGCATCTATGAGTATCTTTATGATTTTCTTGATGTGGTTGGAAAATGTCACATTTATGGATCTCTGAAATGTGGCTAGCACATTGCAAAGACTAGATAAAATCATTTTAAATGCAAAGGTTTCTTATGGGCAAGTTAAAGTAGTGTTTTCTTAGTTTACTAGGTCAATCAAAATTTAATCCTAAATATCCATCTAGAAAGTAATAAAATTAATGACCTGAGATTATGTCCAAGATTTTGTCCATGAATAATAGTGGATAGTGATCCTTCCTATGTCTTTGTTCAATTCCAGTAATCCCCACATATGTACCATCTAGTAATTACTCGTGCTGAGATTTTTTTCATCATTTGAGGTATTCACTACTATTAAACCTCTTTTATTGTCACTACGTGCATCGAATTAATCCATGGACTATCTAATATGACATATATGATCTCCACATTAAGCTATTTAGAAATCTATTTTTTTATATCTTTAATTATTAGATTTAACCTC
This sequence comes from Sapria himalayana, assembly GCA_029783825.1. NCBI lineage: Eukaryota > Viridiplantae > Streptophyta > Magnoliopsida > Malpighiales > Rafflesiaceae > Sapria > Sapria himalayana. The sequence continues at coordinate 942,344 of JAREIK010001073.1, read as the reverse complement.
AATTAGTGTTCAATTGTAGTCTTACACCATCTTCCATAAGTATCTTGTTCATATATATTGATTGAATAATTTCTTTGATATCTTTAAGTGACTAGGTTATAGTCTCAACATATCTTCTCATTATCTTCACCTTAGTTTTTTCCCTTTATTTAATCAATATCACTAAAATGATGATTAACTTAGTCTTATCTTTTCCAAGAAAGCATAGTGAAGATGACTAATTAGCACCTTCAAGATTATTCCATCTAGAGTTTTTCAAGTTTCAAGGCATTCTTTTTCCATGACACTACTAGACATGTCATCCATCATCATTGACATGACTTTAATATTAGTCATTGCTTCTTCCTCCGGTGTCATGACATCTTATAAAATCATGACAATGAGTATAGTTCCTTGGAACTCTATATTTGCAGTGGTGAAATAAGCCACGACATGTTATTCAATATCATCAATGTCACAATTTATTCGTGTACTACTTATGAAGTCGTGACTTTAGCAAGTTAGTGTCATCTTTAAGTCCATCTTCTCTTTTGGTTCTTTAATTGGGTTCTTACTCTTGTAATTCAATATTATTTATGAGTATTATGAACTTACATTTTTTTAGATTCTCATCTATATCTTTCAGTTTAAAAATAATAAACCTTTTCCTCATTGTTAGCAATAGTTACCCTCTTTGATTCTCTCTAAGCCCATTTCAATCTTTGTCTACTTTGATATAATAGACTTTCACAACATTGAACATAAAGATGATAGGATGAATAAAAATAATTATCAGTCTAAAATATCATCTACTACTTTGAAATGAATTTATCTCTCTTATCTCTAAATTTCTAGGTCTAGAGGTTCTAACTCAATCTTAGAAGTTCTACTTATGTAAGTTGTGATGGCTACAAAATAGACAAAAATAAAATATAAATATAATATAACACTAAACAATAATCAAATCAACACAATTATAAACAAAATTATTATTTTGTAATGGTGGTTATATCAACTAAACATGACTAATCAAACTATAAAAAAATAATTCACAACAAAGATGCCAAAATTTTATCATGACTTTTGTGAGGGTGAAAAAGGCATCATTAATTGATATGATCATAAAACCTCATTGGGTGAAAATATCTTTTCTAATATAACTCAACAAATATATGAGTTGTATAAGTAATGAAGTGGATGCAAGTCTATATATAGATCCAACATGAAATTTGTAGGTAGTTTGATCAATCATCAATTAACACCTTGCTGCTCAAGTTGAATAGATATACTTAGTCTTTAGAAAGATACCTCTATAGTTGACTCACATCATTATGTGTGATGATATTTCTCTTGTTTTTGATCAATATCATGTTCAATTATTATAAGAATAATATATTACTATGAAAATGCTCATGTGCCCTCTTAGCATATAAGGTGACCATCATCTTTGGACTATAACTAACAAGGATGATACCCTCATAATTGTCCTCTTGATATTTCAATATTCAATCTAGACGTTGTTAAAACTTTTTTATGCTGCTTAATTTTATTGGTTAAACAATATTCCAAAAATATTTTTGGAGAGGATCTTTCATCAACAAAGATCCAAAAATATATAGGTTGTACTAGCAGTAAAGAGGACTTTCATCTAGATATTTATCCTACATGGATTGTATTGATAGTTTTGTTAGATGGTGAGATAATACTATTCTAGTAGATAAGAAAATTTAGGATTTTGGTAAGGATCTTATATCTTAGGGTTTATATATTTTTATTAATATTTTACAAATTAAAATTTTTCAATTTATATTGAGTTTGGTTACATGAATGAAGATTAGATTATTATCAGAATGATGCTTTGTCGTAATGGTATATAAGGTAGCTATCACCATTAATCTCATCTCAATGATGGTCTCCTTGTAGTACTTCCCTCCCTCAATAGTCTACTACTAAGATAGCAATTTATCTTGTTTTGAGGGTGATTCACAAACACATACCTTATAGGCACCTTCTCAACTTTCCTTGATGGTTACTTCATATGTACATTTATGTTTTTTAGCCTTGAGTATCTTAAAGACTTTGAACTAAAGTGATCTTAAAAGAATTTATTCTTTCAACTTTATAAGTATTATAATCACATAATTAAGATATGCCTTCACTTGAATCTCAATGGAAGGAACTATATAAGTGAAAGCAATACAAATGGCTATCACCATCCCATTAATCATAACCACTCATGCATGTCATGTGAATTATCTATATTCATCCTCCATAATGTTAATATGACTCCCAAACTAATGGTGACACCCTTAGAAAAATATTCTAAAAAATGCTCTTATCAATTAAGGATTAATTCTTTTAAGACATGTATAATGGATTGATATGTACAATTATTTGTTTTTTCGGCTTCATGAGCGTCATACTAATAATGATTAATATATCTTAATTTTAGGTTTTGACTTATAAATTTGTCTTCAACATCATGTTTGAAAGGACTATCATATCCTTCCCACCTTATGTGTGAGTGAGTGTAATGATTCGCCTATTACAATCCACCATGATAATACATAGAAACTCACAAATAGTCAAATCCTAATTTTAACTATATATAATTATTAATTTCATCAATATGTATTCCATAACATAAATTAAAATTCATATTTATAATCATTAAATCCATACATCACATATATCAAAATAAAAAAACTCTAAACCTGAATCAAGAATCAAGGATTCAAAACCAAGCTTCCATGCTATTTCAATTAAATTCCCAAAATATACCCGGGGCTTGAAAATCACACCCCTAACTATAAGATTTAGGCTTGATCTTTCATTTCTTACTTGATCTTGGATCTCATAGGAAGTGTGAAAATCATCCATATGATAATTAATGCACCCGATTTAAGGTAAAGAAGAAAATAAGAGGTCAACTAGTTTTTCAGATTTATTGTCTTCACTTTCACTATGTTTTTTATACTTAGGTATTTTCCAAGTAAAAAGTCATGACTTTGAAATGATACAATGAATTTGGCATTTGGTCTATTGAGCTCTAAATCAATGCATTGCAAAGTGACCATGGATTTGCAATAATTTTTAAATTTTCTATACCCTAAAAGTCAAGGTGTTGAGAATTGGCCATGACTTTTAGAATTAGTCATTATATCAAAGTCATGATATAAAAATATAAACATGTTTTGACTTTTCATAAGGACAAAAATTCCAAGCATTGAAAATGGTTGACATTAGTAATACCCTTTTTAACTCTTTATAACTAAAAGTCACACTATTGCGAAATAACTACTTCTATAGACATTTGAATATTATTCATTGGTAAAGAATAAAGATAGAGTCGCGACACTGAAGAATGGTTGTGACTTTTAGCACTAGTGAGTTACGTTGTTGTTATGATATAAAATTAATATCATAGTTGAGTAGATGTTATGAGATAAGTATAGTTTTCAGTGTCACACAAAGATAATATCACAACCAAAAAGAATATGTTGTATAATAAAATGATTATGCTAATAAGGTAGTATAAACATTGCATAAAAAAATTATCATGACTAATTATATAAAGTTTTAGCTAATAAAAAATGCTAAAACTAATCAATATGACCATCCATCACCAAGTTAATCATTACCTAAAAAATAACAACATTTGTACTATTATTCATCACAATCCATCAAAATTTTATTTTATGAAATCATTCCAATAATCACACTTTTACATACTTACACATCATCAAAAACCACCCACATACACTAGAATATCTGGCATTTAATATTTTGAACAAACCTCATTTCATGCAAGGGTCATTCACATATCTACTTTTTGTAGGCAATACATCAATTTCTCTCAATGATAACTTCAAATATGAACTTCTATTCTCCTACTTCTAATTATCTTAAAGACACAATATAAAGTGGTATTAAATGTATTTATAGTTTTGGCATAAGTGTCATACTCATGGTGATTAACATACATCTAATCATATATCTCATATATGGAAGTCATACAAGAGTGAATGACTTATAAGGCTTTCACAGCCATACTAGTCGATCCCAAGTATGTGTATCCCATGACATACATATCATTATCTATCATAATATATATATGACTTACACAATATGGTAAAACTCATAAGTTAAATATCCTACTCAACTTTCATATTACTCAAAGATTAGTTCTTCTTGAAATTACATAATGATTTGTTCTCAAATATGTTCATGTTTTTGGTTTCGTAAGCAACATACTCACAATGATTAAAATTATCCCAACTTTGAGTCTTCATAAATTGGTTTATCTCACAAATTAAGATTAGAATGATTATTACTTCTATCTTATCATACCCAGTTAATGTTTAAATATTGCCTACTTATTATAGTTCACTATGGTTGACAGATACCAATCTACATATTCAAGTTAATAATTACCCTAAATGTTGCTCACAATTATGTTGTCTGGGGTTCTTGGCATGAATGGTTCATATTTTCTTTATTTTCACCTATCTTTTATTATTTTTTAAATTCTTCTAAGTGTTATTTTTATACTTCAGAGATCTATGCAAAATCTTAATTTAGAAGTCACAAGATAGCTTTGAGGCTATGACTATTATCTCTTCAAATCTTTTCTAGAGCACTAATATCACGATACCGGAATGATCATGACTAATTTGTTTACTTTCTATAACTCAAAGTTAGGGTATTGGAATTAGCCATGACTTTTGTCTTTACTTTCTGAGCAAAGTGTTATGGAGCTAGGATTGACAGGACTAAGATAATTACTCTTTGTAACACAAAGTTATGATACTAAACAAGGTTGTAGCTTTGGTATTTTCTTTCATGTCACATCATTAGAAACTCTATGACTAGGGTAAATGCTCTCGGAAATAAAAAGTTATGATGCAGACTAATTTTAAGACTCAAAATACTAGATGTTTTAGCTTTGTATCAAATAAGTCATCACTCTAGAAATTTCCATCATTATTTATACTTGTGTAGTACTTGGATTCCATGATGAAAAAAAATATCATGACCATTTTGTATTGCATAGTATATCTATTCAGTGGTAGAGTCATGACATACAAAGAAAGTCATGACTATTATTTGTAGAGTTGTGTCTAAAAAAGAATATTACATCTACTTAAGAATAAGTATGGAAGGTTTTCATTAAGTTGTGATATATAAATTTCAATGACTGCCCATTACTTCTCTCCCCTATACACTATTATTCTACCAAATCTATCAATTTCACTCAAAATCAATTCAATTTCACTAAGTTTTATTAAATTCTCTAAAAATTAGAATTTAATGAAATATCTTTAACAAAAAACTAGAATAAGTATAAAATAATAAGATATACACACCAAAAAACTCAAATAAGTTAGTACATTGACTCCCAAATACTCTTTGAGACTCCTCTTATTGAGCATATTTTGTGCACATATGACAAATATTAAATTCACAAATCATGTTACTAGAAGTTAGGTGCATAATGTATTACAATGGTTTATGAGCTTGTTTCCATAGGGAGAATTAATCTCACAATACTGATAATTATTTGATTCATCCTTTTCACATTCAACTTCATGTATATCTATTGGAAATTTATTATAATACCTAATTTTATGGATAAGTGTATCTCAAAACCTAGTTGGGCGAATCTCTTATCCAACATCATTATGTAAGTATATATGTCATACAAGTAATAATTTAGACCTTAAGTCTAAATATCAATTCCATTGGGATTACACACATGATGTTAGATTACTCAATGATAATTAATAGTTATTCTAGTAGGGATGATAAATATAATTTAAGTCATAAATCCTAGATTATAAAGATAATTCTAATTTTTATTTGTGATGAAATTCATAAATAGTCTTGTTGTGATTATGTTTAATCATAAAATGAAAGTTAGATAATTATGGAATGACCTCTTGGATCTTGCCCTACCAACACATGTGGTAATTTTCAACTATTGAGCCCTTAATAATGATAGTCACCTTATTGTTATCCAATCAGTACTTTACCACTAAGATAAATATCATCTCTACTAAAAGATTATTCACAAGTCCTCACCTTTTATATAACTCCTTAATTTTTTAAATAGTTGTTTTGAATATGCATTCTTATTTTCCAACTTCATGTGTCTTTCTCATTGAGAATTGATATGACAATAAAAGTAATTATACTTTGGGCTTCGGTAGTAGTATACTCGCACAACTAAAATATTAGTTCCTTCATTAGTAGTATACTCTACCTCAAGTGACTTCCGAAATAAATGTAAAACTCTAAGGAGAATATTTTATTTATCACTCGATATTAATTAAGGGTTAGTTCTTTAAAGATATGTATAATATATTAACTTATAAAAGCATTTATGCTTTTAATTTCATATGTTATACTCACAATAATTCAACATACCTTGATTTTGAGTTTTAGCATATGAGTTTGTCTCATATATCATAGTCGGAAGGGTCATCACTCCATTCCTATAATATGCATGAGTGTGTTTCATGACTTACCTATTGCCATTTAACACTTCAATCATGTATAAACCCATCAATAACTAAAATATTAATATTTGTTATATTTCATTACCACACTATCCATAATAAAATGATATTATAACAAAATATTACATTAAAGGATAAAATAAATCATCCATCATAATAAACATATTATATCATCTTTAAACTTTCTTGTTAGCTTGAAATCAGAGAGAATAATATATGAGACAAATGAAGATTCATCTCATACAAATATGGTTTCCAATTTTAGCCCTTGAGAGAATCTAGGCTTCAAAACCTAAATCTCTCAAAACTTGCTTAATTTCACTTTTATTAGCTCCTATAAGGAGGTCAAAAAACATGCTTGTCTCATAGTATTTATGCTAGTGCTTTGTATCACCTTCATTGTTCATGGATCAACCTAAAATTCGAGTTGTGGAGCCTTTTAGGTTATTTTATTCATGCATGTCATGTATATCTTTAGACTTATTAGGGTATTCTTTATATACTTAAGCATCTAGTATGAATTTATTTAATTGAAAGTTATGACATTAAATAAAAATTGTGGTTTTGGTCTTTTAGTTCTATAACATAAAGTTATAGTGCTATGTATAAGCCATGACCATAGTCTATTTCTTCTACTTGATGGTTGTGAAGACTCACTTAGACACTATAACACAAAATCATGATACTGGGTACATTATGAAGCTTTGTCTCTTTGCTCTACTTGATGGTCATGATACTAGGAAAAGTCATGATAACCCATTTAAACTTTTGTAACACAAAGTTTTGGAGCTATAATGTGACCATGACTTGTACATTTGACTTTTGTAACCTAATGTTTCATCATTGAAGAATGGTCATAGCTTTGGGTTCTCTCTTAAGCCAAAAATCATGGTGCTTGTGTTGGCTACATCTCATGTTAAGATCTATATAATTTTTGTGTAGTTAAAAATTGTGATGCTAAATTAACATCATGGTAATTGATTAAAGTACTTGGTAGATGTGATATAATTTAATATCATAGTAATGAAGCTATCAGGATAGTCCAGCTGCCACTCTAATAAATCTTAGCAACCAAAATAATATATTTTAAAGTGAAAGGATTATGTCAAAAGTGTTATAAAGTCATAGTGTGTGAATATTTCCATGACTATGAGCATAGAATATTAGACAAGAATGGATACTAAAACCAATCTATATGTACTCAAATGTGTAATCAAGTCATAGTATATCAAATTCACTTGGGCTTTGTTTAAAGTTTGGCTACTATATAAAATGACTCTAAACATCTTATGACATTTCTATCCCAACACGATCCCCATACCATTTTTACTTGCATTGCACATGATAATAAATGGATCTTCACACCATGGCACTATCAAAATGGGGATTTCCACTAGATTTCTTTTCAAGTTTTTAAGTGTATCAATGTACTAGTCAAAATTGAATCTCATGTCTTTATCTAATAGCTTACCCAATAGTTTTATAATCTTCAAAAATTTACTGATAGATTTATGTGTTCAAGGAAATTCTTCACCCCCTTGACTATCATGGGCTATGGTAAGGTTTTGATCACAAATACATTTTTGTTATCATCCTCCAAACTTCTAGATGACACCACATGCCCTAGTATAATTTCTTTGTTAACCATGAATGATATTTTTTCTTGTTGAGGATGAGATTCTTCCTTTACATTACTTTAACTCAACCTCTAGGTTTTGCAAACATCATTCAAAAGAATCCTCATATACCAAAAAATTATCCATAAATATCTTTATGATCTTCTCATTCATACCCACAAAAATAGCATTTATACATTTATAAAATGTTATCAGTGCACTGGAAAAACTAAATAGCATCCTCCTAAATGCATGAGTTCCATAGGGGCAAGTGAATTTTATTTAATCTTGATTTGCTGGATGGATTAGAATCTGATTATATCCTGAATATCCATCTAGCTAACAATAGAAAGAATGAAATGAAATTATGTCTAATATTTGATTTATGAATGAAAGTGTATAGTGATCCTTTTGTGCCCCTTTGTTTATTTTTCATTAATCTACACATAGTCACCATCTTATAATTACACATGTTGAAATCTCTTTTTTAATAGGGATTTTGATTTCCATCTCCCCTCTTTTATTCGACACAAGATGAATAAGGATCACCCATAAACTATCAGATATGCATAAATGATATTTGCTTCAACAATTTAATGATCTTTTTTTTTCTACATCTTTCATAATGCATTCAATCTCCTTTGGTGCTCAATTTTTGGTTTCACATCCTCCTTGAGTAGTATCTTATAAATGCATATGGATGTACTTATTCATTTGATATCAACTAATGAGCAAGCAATAGTGCCAACATATTCTATAATAGTCTTCACCCATATCATCCATCAATATTGATGAAATTATTATATTCTTCATCTTATTATCGTCCAAAAAAGCATAGCAACAATGATTTGGCAATGCTTTTAGGATTAGTCCATCTCCATTTTGGGTTGTCCAATCTACTTGTCTTTTTTCTTCTAGTGCCATGGCTTGGAAAAAAGTCATGGCATTGGCATGTTCGGAGTCTCCTGAGGAGGTCATGATATTGGCATTGGAAATGACTTACATCTTCTGAGTCATGGCTATGTTATATGCTACCACATAAAGCTATTCCTCATTCAATCTCAAGGTCGGGAGTCCTTTTGATATTGTGATAATTGTCATGGCATCTTTTTATTCTATCTTGTTGATATCCAATACTTCATTGCTCTAGACTAAGATTTGCATGAATTATTCTAATTTTCCAACTATATGACCTCTTGTAAAGGGCATATCATTCTTGATCATTATAATTTTCCAATCCCCTAAGTCATCCTCAAGCCTTATATTGTGATTTTTTTTATATCATTGTTCTATTTCATCTCCACAAGCAATATATTCAAGTAGTTGTTGATTTTCGAAAGTGATTTCATCGAAAGCTCATTCTGGTGAGGCATTTCTGCATAGCTTTCATGTTCGTAATCACCATACCAAGTAGCTATCTAAAAAGAAGTGTGTTCCATATCATCACTAGGCACGAAATAAAAGTCACCATAGAGGTTAGAATTTGTTCCCTTGTAGCAAAAATTTGACATGCAATACATGGTCCTTTCCTTTCTTTGAATCTCAAGATGTTCGCTGAATTCTAGAGTTTCTCTCAGGTATGGGTGGTGACTAAAAAAAAGATGAAAGAAAAAATAAAGGTAAAATCATCATAATTATTAGATAAATACAATACATGCAATACAAATCTAAACAAAAAAAAAACATTTGAAACTACTAAAATCAAAACTATTCTTTTTCAATGGTAGTGAGATCTACTAGAGTTCACTAACTAAACTAAAAAAAAGTAATCCTTAACATTGCACTAGAAACTTATTGTGACTTTGTTACAATATCTATTTTAATGATTAGGTACATCTCAAAAATAGTTGGGTGAAGGTCTTTCATCTAATATCATTCTATAAGTATATGAGTCATACAAATAATAAAGTGAACCTTTAGTCTAAATATTTATTTCATAGAGATTGCACATGCAGTATTAGATCAGTCAATGATATTTAATAACTATTATAGCTAACATGATAAGTATGATTCAAGTTGTAAATCATTGATTCTAGAGATGATTTGTGTTTTCATTTATTATGAAATTCAAAAATAGTCTTGTTGCGATTTCATCCAATCATAGAATAAATGTTGAATAATTATGGAATGACCTTTTTCTCTACCAGCATATACGATGATTATTAATTATTGAGTCACTACCAATGATGGTCCCCACATAGTTTTCTCTTTAGTATTACCATTGGAATAATACATCATCTCTACTCAGAGGTCATCTATTAATTCTTACTTTTAGGAAACTAGTCAACTACCATGAATGCTTACTTTGAATACATATTTTTATTTTTTGATCACTAATTCCTTTTCATATGAAAATAGACATGGTAATAAAAATATTTTGACTTTCAACTTTTTTAGCACTATACTCACACAATTAACTTATGCTTTCCTTCATGGCTCATCATTTGCATCGATATAATCAAATATAATCATATGACTATCACCACCATATGAATAACATCTATCTATGACTATCACATGATTTACCTAACACCATCCCCCTCTACGATATGTGACTCACAAATTAAACTTGAAACTTTTTAGAAGAATATTCTATTTACCTCTCAAAATCTATTGAAGTTTAGTTAGTATAAAATATGCATGATGAAGTAGCCTATAAGAAATTCATACTATCGACTTCTTAAGCATCATACTCACAATGATTAAATATATCTCAAATTTGAGTTTTGATAAATGAGTTTGTCTCATACATCGATATAGAAAAAGCTTTCACTTCTTTCTTACCATATATGTGAATGTTTTCATGGCTTATCTATCATCATCCACCACTCCAATCATATACGCTTACCAATAGTGAAAACTTTACTTCTCAATTCTATTTAATTACCAAATCATGCATAACTAAACAATATCACAATAAAACATCATATTAAAGCATCAAATAAAGCATCAATCAAAATAAACATATTATATCATCTTTAAATTTTTTTTTTGGCCTAAAATCATGGAGAATAACATGTGAGAAAAGTATAAATTAATCTCATAGAAATCCAAATGCCCAATTTTAGTCATTGGGAGAATCCAGGCTTTAAAATCTAAATCTTTCAAAACTTAATTTCATTTTGATTTGCCCCTTAGAGATGGATAGAATGTGCACCTACCTTTTGGGATTTATGCTTGCACATTATATTACCCTTGTTGCTCATGGATCACCCTAAAAATAGATTTATGAAATCTTTTGGGTCATCTTCCTCCTTTCTATCATGTATTACATTAGCTTTCTTAGAGTTTTCCTTATATACTTGATTCTCTAGCATGAAATTATTTAATTAGAAGTCATAGCACTAAATAAAGTCATGGCTTTGGTCTTTTGGTCTTTGATTCTATAACAAAAAGTCACCATATTTGGTATGGGTCATGGCCCTGGTGCCATTTTTCTACTTGATGGTCATGACACTGGGAAAAGTTCCGACTATTCATTTAACTTATGTAATACAAAAACTCAATGTTGAATATGTGTTGTAGTTTTGGTCTCTTCTCTTTGTTGGATGGTCAAGATGCTGAGAAAAGTTGTGATAGACTATTTGGCCACTATAATACAAAGTTATTGAGTTAGAATATGGTCACATCTTATGCATTTTACTTTTATTACCCAAAGTTGTGGAATTGAAGAATAACCATGACTTTGGTTTCTCTCTTAAGCCAAATGTTATAGTACTTGTTTTGGCTATGACTTGAGTTTTGCTATTTATAACATTATGTAGCCAAAAGTTACTATATCAGATCATTATCATGATATTAGCTTGAATATTATATGGTTTGGTAAAGAGAAAGTCATGATATCTAGAGGTTTGTCACAAGTTCTTGCACTAGTAAAATATTTTGTTGCTATCATATAAAATTAATATCATAGCTATAAAGTTGTTTTAGCTAGTTTGATTGTGACTAATAAATTTTTGTAACCAAAAAAACATATTATATAGTTAAATAATTGTGTCAACAAAATAGTAGAGTTATGACATATGAATACTGCTACAACTATATATGTGTAGTTTCATCCATGAATGGATGCCCAAAATAATCTATAAGTACTCATAAATATAATTAAATCATAGTATGTCAAATGTTATGACTTGCATGACTTTTTGCTATCATTCTTGTCACAAACTTCACCTAGCTACACTTTTTAACCTAAAAACTTCGAGGCAAACATATCATGAAAATCATACAAATTGGTATTTGGCATATAAAATACAAAGACCATATAATTTATCTAGTAGACCAATATTATGATTTTCATGAGCACCATCTTCAATTACATTATGTGAAATTTTTACTAAATAATCAACTAAAGATAGCATAATGAGTGTGGGGTTTATTTTTCCCATCCAAAGTTTGCTTGTATGTGGAGAAAGTGAGAAGATTTATACTTTCTCCCAAGCATGGTAGGATTTGTTTAAAAAATGCATATTCTTATTTTACTAAAATGGTTGACATGTATTATAACTTTGTTATGCTACCCAAATTTATTTGTTAGATAGTGTCCAAATAGATTATTGGTGAGCATATCTCATCAATCAAGATTAATAAGTATATGAGTCATAAAAGTAGTAAATAATACTTTCATCCAAATATTAATCACACATTAAGTAATTAGTAGTTTGGTTCACCAGTAGTGAGATAACATAATTCTAGTAAAGTAGATATTTATGAATTTTGATATGAATCTTAGATCTGAAAGTTTGTCCATTTGATTTATGATAATCATGTTAAAGTAATTTCATTTATATTGGGTTATGGATACATAATAAATATTAGGTTGGTGTGCAATGATGTTTTTTCTCAATGACATATAAGATAATTATCATCAATGAGTCCATCCTAATGATAGTTCCCTCATAGATATTCCCTATGTATTTTATCTCTAAGACAATATATTATCTTTGCTTAAGAGTCATTCACAAGCTCATACCTTTTAGACAACTTATCAACTTTCCTTGATATTTTCTTCTTATGTATATTTTTAGTCTTCGTCCTCATGTATCATAAAGACCAAAAACTAACATAGTTTATAAGCATTTGCACATTCAACTGCGTGGGTATCTTACTCACATAATTAATATATGCTTCTCTTCAAGGTTCACTAGTGAGAACTATATGAGTAAAAATAACTCAAAGAGTTTCATCATCTTGTGAGTAACAATAAACTCATATATTATTTGTCAATGTCCTCTTAGGATATGTGACTCACACAAAAGGTAAAATTTTTAAAAAACTATTTTATAAAATGTCTATCTCAATTGACCACTAGTTATTCTAAGACGTGTATAATGGATTAATATGTAAAATTTTTCGTACTCTTAGCTTTATGAGTTCTATACTCATAATGATTAACATATCCAAATTTTGAGTTGTATCGTATTAGAGGTGTCAACCGGGCGGGCCGACCCGGCCCGGCACGAGGCACGGCACGGTTCAGCTGTGCCTGGGCCGACCCGGCACGGAAAAATTTCATGCCCGAGCCCGTGCCGTGCCGTGCCTGACCCGGCACGGTTCGGCCAGTGGCACGGCACGCCGGCACGGGTTGGTCCCGTGGCACGGCACGCCGGCATGGGTTTGTCCCGTGCCGGGTGTCCCGTGAGCCCGACCCCACGATGCCCCTTCCGAATAAAAAGACCGCGGGTCGGGTCTGATTCGACCCGACCCGCGTTCCCCCGTATCCCGAACCACTCGGACAAGCAAGCCCGAGCAGGCCCGGCAAGGCACGGCACGGCCCGCCGTGCCTGCGGGCCGTGCCGCGCCCGGTTATTTTAAATTGTGCCTGGCCCGGCATGGCGGCACGCTCGTGCCCAAAAAATTCGGGTCGGCCCGGCCCGGCCCGTTTGACACCTCTATATCATATAGCTTTATTTTATGTATCATGGTCACAAGGACAATCACTTCTTTTATATCATATGCATGAGCGAGTCTCATAGTTTACCTATAACTATTAACCATGATAACTCGTACAAACCAAATAATAGTTAAATCTCTAATTCAAGTTCTATTTAATTATCACATTCATCAAATTTTATTTTACAATATAAATCAAATATATTTATTAATGTTAAAACCATTAATATATCACAGAAACAAAATTACACAAATCCTAAACCTCACATTTTTTTAATTAATTTTTTTGAATGTTTGAGGGTGGGATTCGAGAGTCATGCCCCATATCATTAATTTTTAGATTATGTATTATGTCCCTTTCTTGTGGATCTCCTAGGGAGAGCAAAAATCACTGATATGATTTATTGCTATGCTTTGATTCATGCTTGATGCATAGAAAGAAAAAGATGTGAGATATATGTGAATCAATCATCTTTCCTCTTTTATACTATGATTTTTTGGATTTCATTAAGTTGAAAGTTAATGGTTTTGGAATATGTCATGTCATTGCTATTTGTCTCATAAGCTCAAGGTTGTGACTCTAGAAATTGGTCGTAACTTTAGAATATGTCAAAAACTTTTTATAATACTAAGCCATGATGCTGAAAAGTGTTTATGGCTTGGGTTTATTATCTTTATAATACAAAATAATGTCATTGGTAATGCCCATGGCTTTTACATTAGTATCACTCATTCATCATATTATTATGGTGCTATAAATGATTGTGGTGTTATAAGTGACCTCTCAAGTACTTCATATGGTCATGTCATTGGGAATAGCCTCTTAAGTGCATCAAATGCTCACGACACTAGGACTAATCATAACATTGGCCTTGACCTTTCTCATATACTATATGTCATGGTGTCACAACTAATAATTAGACCGAACATAAAAGTTGTGATCTACATTCTCTTGAGGTTAAGGGACATGGCCTTGGAAAATGATTTTACTCAAGTAATTTTTCCTTATAACATTTGGTATCCAAAAACTACAAGATGATCAATAATCTACCAAAGTGCCAAAAGCCTCAACAAATCTATCAATTTCATGATTATTAATTAAAATTCATCAAAACTCAATATTACGAAATTGATCCAATTATTTCGCATTCTAATGCTTACTAATCATTTAATAGTACCAGAATAATGAAAAATAGTTAGTAATTGAATATTGAATAGTAGGTTGCATATTTATATTTTATTGGTATTTTAGACTTGATAGTGATAATCACATGCTTGATTAATGATTATACTTTATTTGTATTCACTGCCTAACCATAAGGTATAGATCTTTTACATAGTTTACATATTAGGATACTTGTTCTTGTCCAACAATGAAATATTTCCATTCACTAAATTTAACATTAAAAATATTTCTAATATATTATTGACTTCTTTTCTCCTTGATAAGTTTTCAGAAAATATGTATTTCTAAATTTTTTTCTTGCATGTATTATCTTTCAAAAATTTTTTTCTAAATTTTTATAAGGTGATGCATAACATACTACTTTTTTGTTCTCAACAACTCCATTTTTTTTTCATTTTTAGCTTATATAACATGAACTAGCTATTTTCCTTTCTTCCCAAATAAAGATATTGGAAAATGTGAAATTGCAAGTTTTTTTTTCTTCCTTGCATCTTCAAAAGTATTATTTTTTTCTGGATTTTAATAGGATCCTATAAAAGTTTCCATCTTCTCCTTTTTGTAAATTTTTCCATGCTTCTACTTGACCACACTCCATTTTTCATCATTTTTATCTTCAGTATGAGATGTCAACAACTCAACTTGCTTTATCCTCAATGTCATGAAATCTTTCACTTAATTTTTCTTGGAAGAATATTCATTTGACTTGCCCATATTAAGAATTTAGTTTATCTTGGAACAACATTTCAAGTATTTAGTTTATAATGATTTAAGAATTTTCTTTTTTATTGCATTGAATGGAGGTAGAAGAATTTGGAAATGTAATTCAAATGTATTTTTCATACTGTACATCTTGTAACTACATTGATTATTGATGGATTCATGCTCGGCCATATATTTTTCATTATTTTGCTTAGGTTTATAACTATTTTTTTGTATTGATGAGGATTAGTAAAGAATTTACGTATTTGAAGAAATTTTCCTTGATTATTCCTCAATGGAGAGTTCCCAAGATTCCTCCAACCTAAGTTATACATGTTGTTGTATAAAAAATTATTTGACTTTCTAAAACTCCATATGATATTGACTTAGTCAAGAAACATCTTTTTATTTGCTAGAATAAAAAAAATCTTTTACAACACATGCATGCTTTATTGAAAAATTGAGCATTGTTGTTGAAACTTACTCACAGTTTTCACATTATTTAATCTTTTGAGTTTTAATTCCACCAATGTTCTAAATTGGGTATCCACTCCAAATCAAATCCATCATTATTAACGTCCCACACTGGCACTAATATCAGATATTAAGATCTAGGAAACTCAAATATAAGGCTTTGATAGCAAATATTAGGATTTGAGGTATCTCATCAATATGTTTTGATACATTGCTGATGCACAATTCATGGGATCGAATTGTATTATTATACAAAATGGAATCTTGTGGTTTTCTCTGAGACCTCCCTCCAATACTAAATGATGTATTGATATAGGGTTTCTTTGATAGTGGCTTAGGGTTTTCAGTGAGATAGAAAGATATAGCTCTCATAAGAATAAGAACACATTGCTCCTCATAGAAGAAGAAAGACATTAACAAAAGCATTAAAAAAATTGGAGGAAAACTAATTTTACTTTTCATCAATTATTCTCACTCTCTCATCCCATTCATTTACAGTTATTTATAATGCTTAAATAGTAAATAGAAAAAACTTTTAAACTTAAGACGTAAGTCATGACATCAAGTCTCATATAACAACTTCATTCATATTGCGACACCAAAGTTCATGTCGCAACTTGAATCCTTAAGTAACCAGTTGCAACAACAAATCTTGTTGCAACTTTTTTCTAAGTCAAAACTTGTTGTGACACCAAAGAAAAGGGCATGACTACTTTAATGTCATGATACCAAATAACATGATCACAATTCAAATTTTGTTGACTCTGGCCACAACAACGAAAATCATATGGCAACTCCATTTATAATGTGATATCATAGAATATGATCGTGACCTAAATATATGATATTTCTAGCTACAACAATACAAGATAAAATGCAACTTGTTCATGTTGTGATATCACAAATTGAGTCACAATAATGAACCCTTGTTCTAGTTATAAAAGTAGAAGACAATCATAACAATCAATAAAATTTGTATTTAGAAAGTTACAACCACTACTCATTTCTAACAATTTCATCATAGTTAGTGACACGCCTTCACTAAAAAAACTTATTCGCATCCATGTATCAAATACATGGACTATCCACAAATTCATAACATCATATATCTCTCCTAACATTCACAAAATTTAGCATTCTCCAAGGACATGAAGTTAATGATTTGTCATTTAAGCTTGCTCATGCGATGAGTTGAAATGAATTTCTTTAGAATCTTGACATGTAAGTTAGTCCTAATTGAAATACTTCTTGACCTTAATGAAAAGCTTCTTTGTCTTGAAAAGCTTGCCGCACTTATTAAATTTTTTTTAAATGACTAAATATGTTCATTTTCTAAGCCATTAAATATTAGTAGAGATGATAATAAATGTTCAAACAATCATTTGCTCTGTTAGTAACAAATTGTAAGTATGTGCAATCACTCATGGAGGGTGTATGTAAACTCTCTTAAAATAATTCACACTATGGTTCCCTATACTACCTATAGAACATTTGTCAAACTCCTTTCACAATGCTCCTACACTTCAATTTGCACCCATAATACTATTCAAATATCACAATAAAAAAAACAACAAAGTGCCTTATCTATTATAAACATATAGAACTTCAACCCTCATTGAAAATAATCAAAACAACAAATTTGCCTTCAAAAATCTAACATACATATGAGTTTCAAATGATTACATGCAGATAAAAATCAAACAATCATCATGAAATACTATAAGAAAAAAAAGCACAATATTATTGAAATATAATTACATTTTATTGAGATGAATTGATTATTGATCAAAAAAATCAAAAATATTTGTTTTTCCTTAATGAAAGAAATTAATGGCAGACCACAATGTTAGAGAAAAACTCATTGTAAATCATGATTTAGATTATTAGGGTACAATGGTAATTCAAGATGCCAATCCAACCCTAATGTAATTCTTTACAGGTGAATCAAGGTTTCCCAGTGTAGTTATATATTGTAATGACTTATTTTTTTAGGCAATACAATTTGGTCAGGCTTTAGACCAAGTTTGACGTCTTTAATTGTATGGTTTAATATATTGTTTAAAATTTAAATTTATATTTTATTAAATAGAGCATATATGTAAACGAAAACAAACTATTAAGTGGCACAAAATATATTTTATTTAACTATCCTTCTAAAAAAAGTTTAAAAAAATTTACAAAAATGAAAAGTATTTATTTTTTAAGGCTTTTACATGAGTAATTCCAAATTTAACCCTATCCTTATTAAAAAAAAAAAAACTCTACTTCCACACATCAATTATTAATATTAAAAAAAAATATAAATATAAAATATAAAAATATATAAAAATATAAAAATATAAAAATATAAAAATATAAAAATATAAAAATATAAAAATATAAAATATAAAAATATAAAAATATAAAAATATAAAAATATAAAAATATAAAAATATAAAAATATAAAAATATAAAAATATAAAAATATAAAAATATAAAAATATAAAAATATAAAAATATAAAAATATAAAAATATAAAATATAAAAATATAAAAATATAAAAATATAAAAATATAAAAATATAAAAATATAAAAATATAAAAATATAAAATATAAAATATAAAATATAAAATATAAAAATATAAAAATATAAAAATATAAAATATAAAAATATAAAATATAAAAATATAAAAATATAAAAATATAAAAATATAAAAATATAAAAATATAAAAATATAAAAATATAAAAATATAAAAATATAAAAATATAAAAATATAAAAATATAAAAATATAAAAATATAAAAATATAAAAATATAAAAATATAAAAATATAAAAATATAAAAATATAAAAATATAAAAATATAAAAATATAAAAATATAAAATATAAAAATATAAAAATATAAAAATATAAAATATAAAAATATAAAAATATAAAAATATAAAAATATAAAAATATAAAAAAATATAAAAATATAAAAATATAAAAATATAAAAATATAAAAATTATAAAAATTATAAAAATTTTAAAAAATAACAAAATAAAATAACAAAAAATTAAAAACCTTTGTTTTATAAAATGTATATGCCCTGTATTCTGTTTGAAAACATGTAAATGTTATTTGTGTCCAAAAATAAATACACAATATATATTATGAAAATGTATGCACATAATATTGTATTTGTAAAAAATATATTTTTATATATTTTTCTTTTTTTAATTTTGACGTGGTAATGTTAGGCTGTGATTTTTTTAATCAAGGGGCAATTTTGAGATTACCTATTGAAGATACCTATGTTTGTGTTTGTGGATTTTCATAACTCATAAGTTAGGTGGTATTTGTTTTTTTTACTTAATGCTGAATAAAACTTTTTTTGAAATGAATACTAAATAGTATTTAATAGAATTAAGCATTAAGTTATTTGTTTTTTTTACTTAATGCTGAATAGATTTGTGAAGACTGAAGTTAGAATTTTGATTGTGTGGGAGTGAGCTTTTTTCTGAATGAAACAAATTTAATTTTTTGACTTTTTTATTACCGCTATTTTTTTAAAAAATTCAGTGATAAGTTAGTAAAAAATAAAAAAATAAATGGCTAAATGTTAAAATCAAATTGGTTTGACTATTCAACCAAAAAAATAAACACACCCTCAAGGCCTATTTGTTTTTTGGGCTGAACAGTTAAAGCAAACTTCCTTTAAGTGTTCAGCTATTAGTTTTTCAAAAAATGTATAACTTAATACTGAATCTTTTAAAAAAAAGTTATGAATAGAAAGTTAAAATATTTTGTGGTGTTTATTTTTTTTACTAAATGATGAATATAATTTTTTTTGAGTTTACTGTTTAATGGTACTTAATGGTATTGAGTTGTTTATTTTTTTTTCAATATTTTATCTCTATTAAGGGAGGGGGGAGGTTTTCAATCCATAGATAATAGAGAGAAGCTTTTTAAAATAAAAATAGTCAAACTTTTTGACTTTGTCTTTTGAGTGTTTTCTTTTTTTTATTTTAAGTGACAAGTTAGTTAAAAAAAAACACAAAAATAACTAAGCTGAAAATAATATGCTTTAATCATTCTACTGAAAAAACAAACACGGTCTTTGACTTTTTCTATTAAAAAAAGTTATTTTATACTAAAATAAGAAAAAATTTAGCATTGCCTAATAAGGATAATAGCTAATAATACTCACCATTTTGGATGACAACGGGAGGTTTAATACGGGACTACCTCATCTCGACCTGGCTCATTTATTTTTTTTAATTTCGCCTCGTTACTATCCTTACTCATTACCCAATATTAAAAAATAAATAACTTATTACTTAATACTATTAAATACCATTCAACATTAAACTAAAAATAATTATATTCACTATTAATGAAAAAAAACAAACACCGCCTTAGGCCGTGTTTGTTTTTTTGGCTTAATGGTGAAAGGAAATCACTTTCAGTATCAAGTCGAAATGTATTTTTTTTTAAAGACTAATCACTTAATTTTTTTTAAAAAAAATGGTAAAATGATTAAGCACAATTTTTTGGCTTTTTCTATTTAGAAAAAATCATTCGAAAAATGCTAGATCGAAAAATACTGGATCGAAAAATGCTCGATCCAGCATTTTCCTCCTTCCCGTTCGAAAATTATTTTTATTGTATTTATTTATTGTTATTTTATTTTGGCTTTTATTTTATTCATTGTTATTAATATTTAATAACACTATAATATACTAAATTTTTTCTTTTCAGAAAATTTTTATTTTGTGGATGCACACTATACACATAAAAGAGATTTTATGACACCATATCGTATCATACGTTATTGGTTGAGTGATTTTCATAGTGGTGGTAATGCTGTAAGAAAAGATGAGATATTCAACATATGTCATGCAAGATTAAGAAATATCAATGAATGTGCATTTGGTGTTGTTAAGGCATGTTTTCTAATATTGAAGCAAATGATACCTTATTCATATGCTACACAAACAAAAATAATTATGACATGTTTCTCTATTCACAATTTTCTTCAACAAGTCTCAATTGCAGAAATATTGTTTTCTGATAATGACACTGAAGAGGAATTGGAAAGTGATAGTGAAAACTAAAATCAAAGCTCAGCTATAAATAACTTTTTTACAGTTGCCGATCAAAAGTCTATGCTATAATTCGAGACCATATTGCAAATGAAGAATTCAAATATTTAATTAACTTGTTATCTTAACTTTTATTATTGTATAAAATGAGATATCAAATACTAGTATCTAATGTTTATCATTTTAGTTTTTTTATCATGGTATGAAATGTGATATTAAATATAAGTATCAAATATCATGGTTTTAGATATTTTAAAATTTGTACTTTAATTTTCATATTTTTCTTTAAATATATATATGAACATGCATTTAAATTAAAATATAATAAATTTAATTAATATTTGTCTTTTTAGCTTTTATAATGGTTATGAAATGAGATTAAATATTGACATTAAATGTGATATGTTTAGATATTTGAAAATATTTAGTTAAAATTTATTAATATATTAAGCTGTTAAGATGTTAATTTTTAGTATGTAAAAAACAAATAGCTTAATTCTTAATAGAGATAAAATAAAAAAAAAACAACATAATACAAATTCTATTAAGTATTATTCAGCATTAAGCTCAAAAAAATTATATTTAACATTAATTAAAAAAACCAAACGGCACCTTAGTGCTTAGCAAATTTAAAAATATAAAAATATAAAAATATAAAAATATAAAAATATAAAAATATAAAAATATAAAAATATAAAAATATAAAAATATAAAAATATAAAAATATAAAAATATAAAAATATAAAAATATAAAAATATAAAAATATAAAAATATAAAAATATAAAAATATAAAAATATAAAATATAAAAATATAAAAATATAAAAATATAAAATATAAAAATATAAAAATATAAAAATATAAAAATATAAAAATATAAAAATATAAAAATATAAAATATAAAAATATAAAACTATAAAAATATAAAAATATAAAAATATAAAAATATAAAAATATAAAAATATAAAAATATAAAAATATAAAAATATAAAAATATAAAAAT
Organism: Sapria himalayana; assembly: GCA_029783825.1. NCBI lineage: Eukaryota > Viridiplantae > Streptophyta > Magnoliopsida > Malpighiales > Rafflesiaceae > Sapria > Sapria himalayana. Next base: position 919,913 of record JAREIK010001073.1, on the reverse strand, counting down.
ATAAAAATATAAAAATATAAAAATATAAAAATATAAAAATATAAAAATTATAAAAATTATAAAAATTTTAAAAAATAACAAAATAAAATAACAAAAAAATTAAAAACCTTTGTTTTATAAAATGTATATGCCCTGTATTCTGTTTGAAAACATGTAAATGTTATTTGTGTCCAAAAATAAATACACAATATATATTATGAAAATGTATGCACATAATATTGTATTTGTAAAAAATATATTTTTATATATTTTTCTTTTTTTAATTTTGACGTGGTAATGTTAGGCTGTGATTTTTTTAATCAAGGGGCAATTTTGAGATTACCTATTGAAGATACCTATGTTTGTGTTTGTGGATTTTCATAACTCATAAGTTAGGTGGTATTTGTTTTTTTTACTTAATGCTGAATAAAACTTTTTTTGAAATGAATACTAAATAGTATTTAATAGAATTAAGCATTAAGTTATTTGTTTTTTTTACTTAATGCTGAATAGATTTGTGAAGACTGAAGTTAGAATTTTGATTGTGTGGGAGTGAGCTTTTTTCTGAATGAAACAAATTTAATTTTTTGACTTTTTTATTACCGCTATTTTTTTAAAAATTCAGTGATAAGTTAGTAAAAAATAAAAAAATAAATGGCTAAATGTTAAAATCAAATTGGTTTGACTATTCAACCAAAAAAATAAACACACCCTCAAGGCCTATTTGTTTTTTGGGCTGAACAGTTAAAGCAAACTTCCTTTAAGTGTTCAGCTATTAGTTTTTCAAAAAATGTATAACTTAATACTGAATCTTTTAAAAAAAAGTTATGAATAGAAAGTTAAAATATTTTGTGGTGTTTATTTTTTTTACTAAATGATGAATATAATTTTTTTTGAGTTTACTGTTTAATGGTACTTAATGGTATTGAGTTGTTTATTTTTTTTTCAATATTTTATCTCTATTAAGGGAGGGGGGAGGTTTTCAATCCATAGATAATAGAGAGAAGCTTTTTAAAATAAAAATAGTCAAACTTTTTGACTTTGTCTTTTGAGTGTTTTCTTTTTTTTTTATTTTAAGTGACAAGTTAGTTAAAAAAAAACACAAAAATAACTAAGCTGAAAATAATATGCTTTAATCATTCTACTGAAAAAACAAACACGGTCTTTGACTTTTTCTATTAAAAAAAGTTATTTTATACTAAAATAAGAAAAAATTTAGCATTGCCTAATAAGGATAATAGCTAATAATACTCACCATTTTGGATGACAACGGGAGGTTTAATACGGGACTACCTCATCTCGACCTGGCTCATTTATTTTTTTTAATTTCGCCTCGTTACTATCCTTACTCATTACCCAATATTAAAAAATAAATAACTTATTACTTAATACTATTAAATACCATTCAACATTAAACTAAAAATAATTATATTCACTATTAATGAAAAAATACAAACACCGCCTTAGGCCGTGTTTGTTTTTTTGGCTTAATGGTGAAAGGAAATCACTTTCAGTATCAAGTCGAAATGTATTTTTTTTTAAAGACTAATCACTTAATTTTTTTTAAAAAAAATGGTAAAATGATTAAGCACAATTTTTTGGCTTTTTCTATTTAGAAAAAATCATTCGAAAAATGCTAGATCGAAAAATACTGGATCGAAAAATGCTCGATCCAGCATTTTCCTCCTTCCCGTTCGAAAATTATTTTTATTGTATTTATTTATTGTTATTTTATTTTGGCTTTTATTTTATTCATTGTTATTAATATTTAATAACACTATAATATACTAAATTTTTTCTTTTCAGAAAATTTTTATTTTGTGGATGCACACTATACACATAAAAGAGATTTTATGACACCATATCGTATCATACGTTATTGGTTGAGTGATTTTCATAGTGGTGGTAATGCTGTAAGAAAAGATGAGATATTCAACATATGTCATGCAAGATTAAGAAATATCAATGAATGTGCATTTGGTGTTGTTAAGGCATGTTTTCTAATATTGAAGCAAATGATACCTTATTCATATGCTACACAAACAAAAATAATTATGACATGTTTCTCTATTCACAATTTTCTTCAACAAGTCTCAATTGCAGAAATATTGTTTTCTGATAATGACACTGAAGAGGAATTGGAAAGTGATAGTGAAAACTAAAATCAAAGCTCAGCTATAAATAACTTTTTTACAGTTGCCGATCAAAAGTCTATGCTATAATTCGAGACCATATTGCAAATGAACAATTCAAATATTTAATTAACTTGTTATCTTAACTTTTATTATTGTATAAAATGAGATATCAAATACTAGTATCTAATGTTTATCATTTTAGTTTTTTTATCATGGTATGAAATGTGATATTAAATATAAGTATCAAATATCATGGTTTTAGATATTTTAAAATTTGTACTTTAATTTTCATATTTTTCTTTAAATATATATATGAACATGCATTTAAATTAAAATATAATAAATTTAATTAATATTTGTGTTTTTAGCTTTTATAATGGTTATGAAATGAGATTAAATATTGACATTAAATGTGATATGTTTAGATATTTGAAAATATTTAGTTAAAATTTATTAATATATTAAGCTGTTAAGATGTTAATTTTTAGTATGTAAAAAACAAATAGCTTAATTCTTAATAGAGATAAAATAAAAAAAAAAAACATAATACAAATTCTATTAAGTATTATTCAGCATTAAGCTCAAAAAAATTATATTTAACATTAATTAAAAAAACCAAACGGCACCTTAGTGCTTAGCAAATTTTACATTTTGATTTTCAATTTTTAGTGTATTTTCATTTTTGTCATAATGGTTCTTAAATTTGCAAGTAAATTGAACTGCGGGAAACTAAAGTTTGGGCTAGTGGAGCATGTCGCAGCTCATCAGTCTCGAATATCCCGTTTCTGCAAAGAAGAGCACTCGTCCTGGAGGGCCAACGTCCTCTCAGTTTTATGGTTGTAATGCATTCCCTTGTCCTCGTCGCCTTCCGAGTTGTGCTGATTTTCTTAAATTGCAGGTGTTAGGTTTGTCTATAAGATTTAAAAAACTTCAATACTATTAACTTTTGGAGTGTTATTGCAAATCTAAACTGAATTTAATCTGGCATTTAAATCAGGTCCTAACACGGCAGTTTCGGTTCGCTGGAAGAAATCTTCGTTGTTTATTGGGACTTCTGCTGTTAGGCATGTCACTGGTTCGATTACCAAAACAGAAGGACTGTGCTTTGCAGTGGTCTAATTCTCTTCCGAATTGATATGTTTTATTGTTCTTGTTTTCATATTCTTTGTTTCCGTGAATTCCACTTTACACTAAACAAACTACTTCAGCTTGATTGGGATCAAAACTTAATAGTTTGAAATATAGAAGAGTGATTTCTTACATAAAAAGATCCCTACGAACAAGATTCCCACGAATTAGATTAGTTTCAAGTTCTCCACCAGTCTAAGTTTCAAACATCAATCTTGTTTATGATATGTTAATCCTGTTCCCAACACCTCTGCTTGAAAACTCAATTGAGAAAACAAGAACTAGCAGCCATGAACCTGCTGAATTTCATAAATTCTAAAAATAACACCATTGTCCATCTATTGCTCATGAAGCAGCATTTGCCAGTTTTTGATGAAGCAAGGTGTGCCTCTTCACTGCCGCATTTCTATTGTTAAACTTGCTAGATTAAATGTTGGGTCTTGAATTTATCATGAACATCTGTAATTTTTGAATTGCACTACACCTCCATGCTTTCCAGAATTGTATATAAAGTCAACCAATGAAATGTTTTTTCCAGAAAAATAGTTATTTTCTTTCAAGAATGAATAATGTAAATAGGAAGGACAAGATGTTAACCGTGCTTTGTCTCAGTGAATTTATAGTGGTGAAGTCTTTTTTTTTGTCTATCACAAATATGTTAATTTTTTGAGAAAATACATAATAAATTACCTATGAAAAACACATGTTGATTTGTACCATAATCAGGTAAATAGATTGTAGTATTTAGATCTACCTCAATAAATTATAACTAATTTAAAAAAAATATTTTTTAAACTAATATATAAAATGCCATATCATCACACACACAAGCACACAAACAAGCACACTCACAAGAACACACACAAGAACACATACAATCACACACAAAAATACACAAAAAAACATAGACACACACACACACACACTGCTGATATATAATTTTTATATTTCAAGGAAATATCCATCGTTAATACTTAAAAAAAAGTAGATAAATATTTGAGCTGAATTAAAAACTCAAATTTCTGTTTAGAAAAAATGAACTGAATTTAAAAAACAAGAAAAAAAGTCTAAGGATTGTTTTCTGTTGCACACACAAGCATACAAATCTAGTTCGCGTGCAATGAAAACTAGTTTTCGCTGCATGATATTTATGTAATTCGTTGCTTGAAAATAAGTCGAATCAAGTTACTGAATCATGAATATCAAAGATGAATTTGGGATTACTGTTTAAAACGAAAGAAAAATTCCGAGAGAAACAACGCCAAAATGAAAGAAAAATTCCAAAATACTATTTTTTCTGCCGAAATAAAAATTACGCGAACATCTGAATGCTAAACAAACGTGACCGTTCTCGGTTGTGCTCTAAATAAACGAAGATTATCTGAATTTGAGATTATTGTTCAAAAAAGATGTGAACGGTGATGCGTCTGGCGAGGAAGGAAGCCTCGCTATTTCTAGTGAGTGAATCCAACGAAATATAAAATAGTTAGCCGGTTTACGAGGTTGTTGGAGTTGGTTTTTGGGGAAATTATTGCCAAAATTGCTAAACGGATGTGTTTAGCAAGCCTCTTGGAGATGCTCTAAGTTCATTTCTATTAATGGGTTTCATAATATTTTTATTATGATTCTCATCAAAGAGTTTTTTTTTGTTTTTACATTAATTAGGGAATATTATTTTTTTATTTTTTTTCTCAAAAAAAATGTTATTTGAAATCATTTATCATATATTTTAAATTATTTTTTATTTAATATTCCAAATTCATAATTTAATTGTTTTGGCTATTGTACTTCTTGATTCATCCCTTAAGGATCTCATTTACATCCTCTATGCATATTTTCTAATGAAAATTTTGTGGTTGATCTAGTATTGGTCATGTTAGATAGAATTGTTTGGTTATATCGTGTATCGGTGTATCATGTGTTCTATTTTATTATCTATATCCCTTGTGATATTTGTAATGTTTGAATTTGGTAAATAGAAAATTATATTTTAATTCTTTTGAGATTAAAATGGATGATAAACTAATTGATATGGTGTTGGGATCTTTATTATCTTCTAGTATAAGTTGAATGATGAAATTTATACTCGATTGGTATTTTGATGAGGACATCCATTTATGTTAGGTATATAGGTGACAATACCATTCAGAGGGTACTAGATATTGAGTTTTAAAGCCAAAAATAAACTCTATTAGGATTTTATGAACTATTTGATGTGTAAATGTTGAATTGTCGAAATTGAAAATTTGTGTATTATTTTTGTTTGTGATTTGAGTGGCATAGGAAGTGCTCCTGGAGGGTATTTGGTAAGCATAAATGTGCAAGTGTGAAGCCTTGCCCTATAATTTTCTTTATTTAAGAAATTTTCAGTTTGAAATTTTCGTCCATTCAAGTGGATGTCATGGTGAAGAGTGCGAACCTTGTGTTCTATTTTGTTTTAGTGTATTGGCCAACTAGATTGAATTGTTTGGTTATATTGTGTATCATGTGTTCTATTTTATTATTTTTATCATGTGTGTTTTTTTTATTTTTTGAATTTTTTCAATAGAATTTTATATTTTAACTCTTTTGACATTGAAATGGATGATAAACTAATTCATATGGTATTTGGATTTTGATGATCTCTCAATAGAAGTTGAATGATGAAAAATATACATGATAGGCATTTTGATGAGGACATTTATTTTGGTTAGGATATAGGCAACCACACCATTCATAGGGTACTCGACATTGAGTTTTGAAACTGAAGATAAAGCTTCGGAGGACTTTATTTGGGGAAACCCTCATAGAGTGAAAAATTAAGATTTTTTTTTAAAATTAGGGCATTTTATGTTTTTTTATTTATTTATTTTTTGTTTTATTTTGTTCTTATGGGTCAATTGAATGTTATTATTCTGTTGATTGAACATTCGTTTCCCCTTTTTTTTTTTAAATTCTTCTTTGCTTGGCCTTACCAAAGGCCATGTATTGTTTGACGTGGAGATGTTGAATTGAAGAAATTGTAAACTTATGTACTATTTTTATTTGTGATTTGTGTGGCATATGAAGTGCTCTTGGATTGTGGGATATGAAACTGTAAACTTTTGTAAGCATATTATTTTCTTTCCTTCAGAAATTAGTGTGAATTTTTCATTCATTTGGGTGGTCATGTTGGAGAGAGTGAACCTTCCCCTTGTTATTCCCTTTTGACTTTCAATTATCCATTTTTCTTTCAACCTCCGCCCGTCGCCGCCCATAAACCCAAATTGGGTTCCAAAGTCAAACTTCCAATTCACCAAAATCACAAATCTAATATAGAATTAAAATTTGAGAAATAGGTATTTGGAATTGCTCTTACAAAAATGCTACATGATACCTAGTGAATTGGGAAATTCTAACATTCTAATATGGAATTGAATTTCTAGATTTAATTATAGTGAATTCTGTCATAAACGTAAACCCAAATAAAAATTCAAAAGAAACTCATAATTATAAAAAACAAAAAAAGAAAAAAAAAAAAGAAAAATAAGTTCACTATTATCCTCAAAATTTCTAATTCACCCTCATTTCTTGGAGAATAGCTAAAGCTACCCTGAAATTCTGAACAGAATTCCTTTCTTTTGGATGAGACATAGCTACCCTACAAAAAGAAGAAGAATAAATTTATTAATATGGAGTATTATATTCTAAAGGTCCCCAAGCCCAATTACATTCCAAATTCATGAATGTGAATGAGGAATTCTTGAAATTAGCCTTGACAATAAAATATCTTTTGAGCGTCATGTCACCTCTTATTGATGTAAGAATCTCCATCATTGGCTAATGAAAGTTGTATATGAAATGCAATACTAAGTTCAAATTTGTTTATTTGAATTTCTAAATTAACAAAACTCATTTAGGTGAAGAATTGTTAAGTCTAATGTTATTACATCTAGGGTGTTAGTATCTAATGTTTTTGATATCATATGAAATTAAGATCCAAGGGTTTTTCTGCTAGGGTCATTCTAAAAAATATATTTGTTTAATTGTTGATGTCGGTTGACTTACTCTGGTAATAATTAATAAAAAAAGTATTTGAGTCATACGACTAATTCAATCAGACATGCCATTATGAAACCTGATTTCTTGAAATGATTTGACGAGGCCATCACTCATATCTGCAATATTAGATGAGTTAGTGATGAATTGATATGTGATAATTTTGTGGTGTCTTTAAAGGAAATTAATAAATGCTTAGCTAAGTTAGAATGTGATCATCAGCTTCAACATAATGAATTTGACTTTGTTTATGAGTGGCAGCCTTGGCACTCACACTTTCCTCATCGAGAGCCACTGCAAGGATATGATTACATAACCTTAGAAGATCATTGTTTGAGAAACATTTGGGTTGAGACTCCTATTTTTGATGAGCAACTCAACTCCTAGTATTTTATTTATTGGCTAAAGAGTATCTATTACTATTTTATGTATTACACTCTTCTGGAGGAATACAAAGTGAATATGCTTCTATGAAGTTAAAAAACAAAGTTAGTCAATATTGATTGAAAGACAAACAATTAAGGGGCATGAATGATGAGTTACTTGTTTGTGCTTGGACGAAAATGGAAAATAAATTAAAAAATAAATCCTTTTTCATCATATTATCCTTAACTATTAGATTAATAAAACTTATTGATAAAAATTTTTCAATAAATGAGTTTGTTGTCAAATTTGATGTGTTTGTGATTGAGTGTAGTACCATTGAGACTGAGACCTTTATGCTTTTTCTTTCATGCTTCTGAGCAGACTATGTTTAAGTTAAAAGTTGAATTATTTTTCTGGGGGATCGATCCCTTGGAAAGAGTTTGTCTTAATACATGAGTCATGAATTGGATGAGATTAGTCACTCCTCCCTTGGACTAATCATTGAATTAAGGCAACTATTCTCTAGACCAATTCTCTATCTTTCCTTGAGAAATCCCTCACAAATCTTTTTCATTTGGTCTTTTAAGGAAAATGAGTTGAACATGATTTTTGTAATATTGGTTTGCATTCTAAGAGTCTTTGCTGTCAAAGATATGAGCATGCAAATTGTTAAATGTTCGAGTCCATACAAAATGAGTGGTATCATGGAATTCTTTGTAGATTGACTCACTAGGCTAGGATCTTGATAACTGTAAGTTTCTTGATGACACCCTAAAAGACGTGCTTAGTTACAATGAACGTAGAGAGTCTTCATTACTTATGGTAGTGCATTGTCTTTTTTTTTTTCCAATCTCATATCATTGATGAATGAAGGTGTATTATCATATTTTGTACTTATAATGAAAATTAACGATAACAACTAAGAGGTGATGATAGATAATAATATTTGTATCAATATTATCTTTGTATCTTCTATGACCAAGGTAGGGCTTATGAAAGTTCTACACCCGAATCTCTATAGGGTCACTTGGATTAATGATGTATTACATCATATCTAGAAGCATTGTCGAGTATCCTTATAATTTTCAGTTCACCGGGAAGAGGATAAGAGTAATGTTTTAGATATGAATGTTAGACAAATTATTTTAGAATATTCTTAGTTAAATAATCATGATGTTCATACTTTTAGAAGGTTAAATACATTAGTATTTGTGTATTAGAGACCAAAAATCAAAATCACACCAGTATAACTTAAGGTTGAGAGTCACCAACGAGGGTATATGAAGATAAATCAATTTTCTTTTAATTGCTAGAGAATCTTTAGGTAGAATAACTATTTTAGTTCTTGTTTAGGTTGCTCTAAAGGGAGTTTGTTGATTTGTTCCCTGAGGACCCTCCATGTCAATTTTCTTGTACTATGTTCATTTTTAGAAAACTTTGTATTTGTATTTTTCGATGACATTCTAATTTACATTAGTCAAGAAATCAAAACCTCCACTCTCTTTGATAGTTTTGTTTTGAGAGATGAATAATTGTATGCTAGTCCACAAAAGTGTGTATTATTCTTCAAATAAATTTTTTTTCCTGGTTTTATTATTTTTTTCAAGGTATTTTAGTAGTCTTTGGGAATGTGCATGCTATTAGAGAGTGGCTTAGATCTTGATGCCTTCGAGATGTTTGGAATTTTTATGAGTTGACTATTTTCTACCATTGTTTCATTATGAATTTTATTACCATTATGACCCATGTAACATAATGTTTTACAAAAGAATAATTTTGTTTGATTAAGGCTGCTACCAAGGTGTTTTAGGATATCAAGGATTAAACAATGAAGGCTCCTATTATATGCCTCTTTTACTTTTCCAAGATTTTTGAAGTAAACTCTATTGCTTCTAGTATTGGTACCGGGGGAATTCTTTCTTAGGAATGGCAAGAAATTTTATTCAATTATTTAGGTCTAGCGATATTGTCAATATTACTTACTTTTGTAGGAGTTTGTAATCATTTTTGAACATGACTTTGTTTGAGGTTCATAAATTTACAAAAGTGATTAAATGATATACATGGATGATTAGTTAAGTTTTTACAAGACTACACTTACACCATACAACATAAGGCATGGATAGAAAACTAAGTTTTCAATGGCTCGAGTTGGTGTATTGTCTCATATATTTCTATAATTTCTCATATTGTTTTCTAGACTTTTTTAGCTATAATGAAAATTCAAGTTGTTAGGTTTGATATGATCAAATAAGAATGTGTTATTTGTCTTGACTTTGAAAAAGTTTGTCATTCTTGGTAAAGACAATACTTGCAATGATGATGAATTTTTTCTTTAAGATGACTATTTATTTAGGCAAAGCATTTTGTGAATTTATTTTATCTTTATGTGAACATCTTGTTTGGGAAGTGCATATTGGAGGTTTAATGGTCTATTTTTGGGTACCCAAGATTGTGGACGCCATTGGGTGTTGATTCTTTTGGAGCGAGCTATGCATGGATGTGGTGAAGATGGTGAGGACCAAGGAAGCACGGATACAACTCCCTATAGGCTTGTCCGCATGTCGGACACGGTACGGACACGGCACGGATACGTGTCTGATACGCTATGTGGCATATTGGACGGATACGTCGGTTGCCGTATCCATGCCGACAACGCCCGACGACGTCGCCCATTATGGCCAATGGCCGATTCCGTGAGGTGGCGCAAGTGAGCGCAATTCTGTGGGGGCGGCGGGGGTGGGTGTGATTTTGTGGAGGGGGCAGTGAGCGGGTGTGATTTTGGGAAAGTAGGGGGCGAGCGCGATTTGTGGAGAGGAGGGTGCGATTTGTGGGAGGTAGGGGGGTCGGCCTGGTTTTTATAATATAAAATATTCTTATTTTATAAAATAAAAAAATTATATTTTTATATAATATAAGATTATTATTAAATATTATTTTATAAAATCAGATAATTATAAATATTATCTTATAAAATAAAAAAAATATTATTTTATTTTATAAAATACATAATATTTATAAATAATAATTTTTATTTTTATTTTTTTTATCATGCCGCATCCTATCCGTATCTGTATTCTAGTTTTTTTGAATTTGTCATATCCGCGTATCCTGCCGTATCGTATTCCAGTGTTCGTGCCCGTGTCTATGCTTCTTATGTGAGGACTATCGAGATGCTAGATTTTCCACCTAGCTTAGTAGATGAAATAGAACATGAGTTAGTATACTATTCTCTTGGCTCCAAGTTGACTCTAAAAAGATATTAGAATGAATTTATCATTTGGATCTTTTTTTGAAAATTTTGGTAGTTATGGATTGCTCAAAATCATTATTCAATTTTTGTAGTTATGGAATATTTTTTGAAAATTATCTTTTTCATATCCTATTCAAAGATGACAGATGCTTTGCTAATAGCAAAATTATTTTTTAAAGAAGTTTGGTTGGGTGGAATTTCAAAGATTATACTCTTGGATCGGGATGTGAGATTCATGAGCTACAACTACTTTAGGAAGATTTGCAAGCACAAAATGAAGATGTGTTTATAGTATTCATCTGCTTTTCATCCTCAAATTGATTAACAAACAGAAGTCGTTAATAAAAGTTTGAGTAGTCATTTTAGGTCTTTAGTTGGAGATGACTTAGGAAATTGATAACTTCATTTGCTAGTAGCTGAACTTTTCCCATGCTAGTATCTTAAAGTCTGAGTAGTCATTTTGTCTATAATAACTCAGTCAGTCAAATCATAAGCATTTATTCTAAAAAATTTATTTATGGTTTTTGACCCCAATAACTTGTCGACCTTTCCTCCATGCTAGATAGTTAGCAAGTATCTAAGTCAATGTCTACCATTGTTTCTCGCATACATGTGTTAGATAAATAGATTCATGAGCATATAAAAATGACTTTCAAGTTGATTATTTGATTGTGCGGACGCACTTGATTGTTTACTACTTGTTCTTGTTAAAAAATTGCATGCCTGTGTTGTTTGGCCTTTAAAGATACTTAAAAAAATTTACTTTAATACTTTTGTCCTATAATTTCTAGAGGGATTTATTATTAAAAAATTGCATTCCCGCATATAGAGTATAGAGGATCTTTGTTTGATCCAAACAATTTCTTAGTTGTGGATCACAATGATGTTGATCATACATATGAATGATTTCCAGCACCTCATTTATTGAATCTATGTAGTTTCAATTTAACCAATATTATTGATCATGTCTTAATAGATAGAAGCCTTATTTTGAAGTATAATTTTATTTAGGATGACATATATTATGTTGGAAAAGATAAATGTCCTTTGTCATTGGCATCTTGGAATTAGTTTTTTGATTTTAAGAAAACTCTGTTGTTTATTGTATGTTAGTGTTCATTGTGAATATTTTTCTAAATGAGAAGGTAGATCTCATGGATGCAATACTTATTGTGAGCGAGTTTACTTAGATATGAATTATCTTGGTTCTTTCTTTCAAATGGTTAATGTGATATCCATATAACTACTTATTTCAATGGGAGCTCCTTAGAGATGGAGAATATATTTATTAGATATAAATAATATCTTTTTTTATATTGATCTTAACAATGATGTGTATATGGTGCAGTCACACAGATTTTATGTACCAAACATCCATACTCAATTTGTAATATTTTTTACCATAATATTTTTATCATAATATTTTTTTCTCATTTTGATGTTTATGTTCAAGATTGAATTTTGAAGAAGATTTTTTTTGTGGATTGAATATAGTGAGTTACCCATGTTTTATGCTACTCTCAAAAGATCAATTAAATGTTTGGTTACCAATGTTTTTTTATTTTATTATTTGTGCAATCTCAACTTCCTCATCATTGTTGATCAAGTTGTAAATAGCTAAGCTAAACTTAAAAATGTTATTTTTCTTAATTATGAGGCATGCTATCTTGGAAAATGTTTCAAAATTTCTTTTCTAGCATAGCAGAACGACACTTCTTCAGACCTATTTCACTCGGTGCATATTAATATAATTTTTTATGTTATATTTAGATTTTCTTGTTTAATGAAATAAATATATTTTTTGTTTTTTATTTTTTTATATAAAATGATTAAAATTCAATTAGTGCAAAGTTAAGGTTGTTCAAAATAATTATAATTATTATTCTTTTGAAGTAATGAAACTATTTATGTGTCGATATTATTTTCTTTGAGAAGAAATATTAATTTAAGGCTTTATTCCCAAATAATAAGTTTCATAAGCATGATAATGTTATTCTTATTTTTTGTCTGATAGAAAATCTATCTAGACTTCAGATTGGACAGACCATTCCTCCCTCAGTGACCTCACTATAAAATTTGAGGATTGTGTTGATGGAATGTGTGATTCTTCAATTAAAATTGATAAGGAGAATGCATACGGTAATAATAATGTATTTGTTACTCTCTGTTAAAGTTTCTCATAAAGTTAAGATTGTGAATTCTTTCATAGGATGATTGTGAATTCTCTTGACTTGATGGGACACAAAATGATTACCTTCATCATTGTGGACCGGTTGATTTGGTACACAATGTTGACTTGAACCATTCAATAATTCTATAGGAGTCAAGTGTTTTACTCAACATTTGTCTTCCTCGGTACTCTTTTATTGTAGTGTTAGTATTGTTTATTTGAGTTTATTGACCTCTCCTGATTGGTGTATGATTCCAGTTATTATCTCTGAGATACTTCCTTATTTTGGATTATGAGAAAAATATAACGAGAAAAGGAGAAAAAATGAGAAAATGAGAAAAAATAGAAAAGGAATTTTTTTTTAAAATGTCTTTCCTTTTATGTACAGCTATAATCTATAATATATTTTCTCAAACTAAGAATAAATGTTCTTCATTCATAACTTGCAATAATCATTATTGGGAAGTCATTTAATTAACACGTGTTAGCTGCATTTATAATGAAATGTAAGGGGTGTAGATTTTTTACTATTGAGTTTCTCCTTTATGAAATGATGAAAAACCTCTACATGTTTAGTTATGTCATGATACAATTGGGTGTGGGCAATGTTGTTGGTGGATTTATTGTCACTATAATTTCATTGGATTCTCAACTAAAACTCTATGATATTTCAAAATTATTTTTAGCCATAGAAGTTTCAACACTTTCTTTGTTATAACCCAAAATTATGCCTTCACACTTGATCGGGCAACTACATGTTTTTTACTCCACCATTTGATAAGATTCCTATTTAAGAATGAACAATATTTGGACATAAATCTTTTTTCACAAACCGACTTATTATAGTCTGAATCATTGTATACTTTGAGTCTTAACTATGCTCATTTCTTGAATAATAGTCTCTGTTCAGCACTAGACTTAAGATATTGAGTATGTGATAACTAAATCAGCCTTCCTATGAGTCTTGGATACATTGTCCTATCCACAAATTCAATGTTCATAGTTTTTCCAATATTGAGTATGGAGTTCTCCACAAGCTTCCATCCCATCATGTATGTGTCCTTTAACCAATCAATTCTTTTGTTGTGAGACTAGGATTTTCTTTTTAGAATATATAATCTTAAGTCCTATAAAATATTTCAACTTATCGAGATCCTTTATCTCAAACTCATTTGCTAATCTAATCTTCAAGATAATTTTTTCAGACTCATCATTCTTAGTGATGATGATATAGTCAATATATAAAATCTTTCTTGGTTTGCACATAATATTTTCTTGCTTAGTGTTAAATTTTAGAGAAATTTTCATATAAATATATTCTTTTAAAATTTCATGTAGGAAAGTATTTTTAATATCAAATTGTTTGAATATCCAACCAAAGTAAGAATCTAAGTACGAAAATACTCTTATTGTATTCATTTGTGTCATCGTGGAAAATGTCTTTTGATAATTGACCCATATGTATGGATATAGCCTTTTGTCATTAACCTTGTCAAATTCTTCATTAGATACTCATCAGCTTTATTATGAAAATTTATTTGTACCCCACAACTTTATATTTTATTATTAAAATTCATTTGTACCCCCAATTTGTTATTCCTTAGGTAGCTTCACAACCTTCATGTCTTGTTTTTTCTCGAATGCATCAATCTCAACTCTTATGGCCTACTTCCATTCCATGCTTTTTAATGTCTTCGTTAGTGTTTTTGGAATATTTATAGTGTTCTAGTATGTTACAAAGGCTTTATGTGTAGAGGACAAATTTTCAAAAGAGACTAAGTCAGATTTAGGGTATATAGCATATTGAGTGCACTTTTGAGTATATTTTCAGATTGTAACTAAAAGATTTAACTTAATTTTATCAAATAATTCGAAGATTTAACATCTTTGTTAGAGTTTTTAGAATTTTTTTAGTGTTCAAGTATCTTAGAAAGGCTTTATGTGTAGAGGACAAATTTTCAAAAGAGACAAAGTGAGATAAAGGGTATATAAGGTATTGAGTGCCCTTTTGACTATATTTTCTGATTATAATTGGAAGATTTAACTTACTTTTATCAAATAAGATGTTCAAGACTCTTGTGCAATCTCTTTTTCAAGTGAGGGTTTCAATACTTGAACCTGCGTATGATTAGTTTTGTGCTTCTTCTTTGAATTTATTTGTAGGGAACTAGTATGCACCAAATCAACATGAGTCTTAGGAATGGTTTGAATATTTTTTAGCCAAGAGATCATGTTTTCAATAGCTTATTGTTCTGGATTAGAGGGAGGAGAAAAAGAAATTTTACCAAGGGAGATGTAAGAATCCAACTTAGGCATCGAATCAAAAAAATCTTTATCATCTTGATTATCATGTATAATTCTTTATGATGAAGATGATCAAGAGATAGAAAGAAGCTTGTATTTTTCACAAAGATAGCATCTATAGAGATTAAAATTTTTTGAGTGGAAATATGATAATATTTGTATCCCTTTTGAATGGAAGATAAGCTTAAAAAATATATTTGAGCACGAGGGTGAAGCTTGCTGTGATTTTTATCATGGACATGGAGACAGTCAACACACTCAAATACTCGAGGTGGAAGTGTATTGGGATTGAGTATGTCTCGAAATTACTTGGCTAAGGTTTACCTCGGGCTCTTAAAATTATGGATTTTAGTAGGAATTAGATGATTATGATGAGTGGTAGTAAGAATGATATATAAAATATTTTAGGAACATGATTATAGAACTTGAGAACTCTAGTAGTCTCAAGGAGATGTTGGTTGATTTTTTTTGCTTATATACTATATTTTGTGGTGGAGTATCTATGCATGATATTCATAAATAATTTCCTTTTGACAGGAATATAATGATAAAACTTGGGTAAAGTACTTTCTCATTAATGATCATAATTCTTTTAATTCTATTCTCAAATTAAATTTTTATTATATCATGAGATTTAGGGAAGATAATAACAATACCTAATTTTTGTTTCATAAGAAATGTCTAGGCCAATTGACTTTAATCATTAATAAAAATGATAAATCAATGAACCCAGATAAACTAATGATATGAGAGGGACCCTAGACATCAATGTGAATTAGATGAAAAGGTTCTTGTGATTTATTATCACTCAAAAGAAATGGAGTATGTTTGCATTTGACTAGTTCATAAATATCATAATGAAATATTTAAAATTAATTTTCTTAAACAAAGAAGGGAAAATAATACTCTTAAAGGAAGAATGTCAAACTAGAAATGATGAAGGTAGATGTCGTCTTTATTTGAGATTGAATTTGTGAAGATCAATAAAGCATAGATACGGCAATGGTAAGGAGTGTCCGTGTGTCGGATATGCGGATACAAGCTAGACACGCGTCAGATATGTGACTGTTATGGTTTAGATCGATTTTGGATACGTGCCGACAATGTCAGAGAAGTTTTGGAACGGGTGGGTGTGGGGGGGGGGGGGGGTGGTAAGGAGTGTTCGTGTGTCGGATACGCGGATACAAGCTAGACACGTGTCAGATATGTGACTGTTATGGTTTAGATCGATTTTGGATACGTGCCGACAATGTCAGAGAAGTCTTGGAATGAGTGGGGGGGGGGTGGTAAGGAGTGTCCGTGTGTCGGATACTTGGATACGCGGATACAAGCTAGACACGCGTCGGATATGTGACTGTTATGGTTTAGATCGATTTTGGATATGTGCCGACAATTTCAGAGAAGTCTTGGAACGGGTGGGGGGGGATTTCAAACCCGGAATGACTGAACAGGATGGGGGATTTCGAACTTGGAACGGCCGAACGGGGGGGGGGGGATTTCGAATTTGGAATAGTATTTTTATTTTATTTTACAAATAAAATAAAATATTGTTTGTGTTTTTATTTATCTAAATTATAAAATCAATTTAGATAAAATTGTTTGTGTATTTTTTTATCTAAATTATTTTTTAAGAATAATATTTGTAAGGATAATTATTTTTATTTTATCTTATTATGTCGTGTTATTGTCGTATTCGTATCTTGATTTTTTAATCGTATTTTCGTATCTTATTGTGTCATATCTTCATGTCTGTATTTGTGTTCGTGCTTTTTAGGTGAAGAGAATCGATGGATTGCCAGCTTTAGTGCCTACTTCTCCCACCACAAGAACAAGATAATTGATATCTTCTTTCTTCTTAGCAAGTCCAATCATCTTCTTCAACACTTGGTCCTAAAAACACAAGTCTTTTGAGAAGACAATAATCCAACTTATACCTTGGATAATTTTCATTTAGCTGATAGTAGGTAGGTTCTTGGCTAGTTTATGTACATGTAAATTATTTTATCACTAAAAATGTAAGAAATTCAAGAACATTCTTTTGCCCAGTAATTTTTGCTAAATTTTCATTGGCAATTATTTTTTTCATACTAGGACATGATTATAGGAATAAAAATTTATTGGAGTCTTTAATAAAGAATTTAATTTTCTCAAAATATTAGATAAGACATCAAGAGCATGAGTTTTGGAAGTCACAGTAGAGAATATAATAGAACATGTACATGATGATTTTTCTTGTGAATCAAGGAGTGAATGAAGTTGGTTAATGTCTTCTTTGATGAGCTCATGATTTTTGGAATTGGGTTAGGTGTCCTTTTCATTATTGGGCTGTAATTGTGCTGCATGTGCTTGCACCTTTTGCTACTAGTTTCTCTTGTTTCGGCCATGATTATTCTCATTCTGTGGTTGTCCATTCAATCAGTAACAAGTCTATTTGGTACGACTTGTCTTTTTAAAATCAGATCATACCAAATAGACTTGTTAACCACAAGTAATTCCTTTTTCTAAAGTTTGAATGCGCATGGTTTAAAACTCAAGATTTAGACATGTCAAGAAGTCATAAATCCTAATCCTATCTTTTTTTTTTTGATGAAAGCTTGCAGTTGCAACAATACAGTATATTTATTATTATTATTTTTTTATTTTTTTTTACAATGTCGTATATTTGATGTTTTTCATTTCCAAAACTTGGTAATAATCCAATTGATGCCTTAAATTTTTTAAAGCATTAACATATTCATTGATGGATTTATTATTTTGTTTTGTGGATGCTAATTTCACATTGATCTTATAATCATGGGATGCAGTATTTTACTTTGAATAAGTCTGTCGAATATGCTCCCAAATCTCTTGGAAAATTGATAAAAAGATTCATTATGTTATTTTTTTTTTTTGGCAACATTGCATTCCATAGCAAGACATGATCATGAAATCCTCATCCTAACCTGCAAAGTGAGGGGATGATTTAGTTTTCATTTTTCTTTCAAGAAAGTCATTGTAAGTTGGCACCATTTCAAATAGTTGGATCCATTCAACTTATACATAACTCGGATGTTTTGTTTACCTCTTGCAATCTGCTATTGGACAGTGGAATCATTTGTTTGGCCACTAGATTGGATAACTTCGGACATAGCCACATTAAACGCCAAATATAATTGGCTCTGATTAATAATGTGGCAAGTGGGCCGGGTGACTCGGGCACAGTATGAGGCATGATTCGATTGAGTTGTGCCTAGTCTGGCACGACAAGATCTAGAATCATGCTCGGACCCGGGATGTGCCGGCTCGAGACTGGGCCTCATGTTGGGGCAAGCATAACCTTGGTGCTTGGTCCGTAGGCATGGTCCAACGACCCGAGTCCCATGACCAGGGACCTCGGACTGGGTATCAGGTGTGGTCTAATTGGATCATCTCCGCCTTGTTCAGTCATATAAAAAAATATTAAAATATTACAAAACTCTATGCTACCCTACGTGGTACACATGGTGGGGTTTTTAAAATAGCTCATCACGTTGTTGGCTGAGCACATCTATGTGGCATGATTCGAGTGCACGCAGATGCATGTGGATAATAAGCACCTAAAGAGGCATGTTAATCACTGCATCAAAAAATATGGTTCATTAGATCTTAAGTAAATCTAATTAAGTGCTAGGGTCTTTGAGGTTGAATCTAGTATAATTTCTTTGTTGACCTCCTTCACATATTGTAATGAGGTAGAGATGAAATACATGACTAAACTGATCATCACGCTATCTCTTTTGATTAGATTTTTGGAGGATCCTACAATAGCTAGTATCATACAGATTTATATTTAGCATATATATCATAAGATTCTTATGTTCATATTTAGAAATAATATATTAAAATATTATAAGTTAGAAAAATAAATAATAATTAATGAATTTAGATAATATAGTAATATGATATTTATGATTTTTGATATCTGGATTAGGCATGATGATGTATCTTTTGCATGCTTCAATGGTTACTATGTTGATTCTAAATGGATACATAATATTTAGAGATTATTATGTGTCCATATATGAGTGCATATTTGATATTCGTAATAAAAAGATTTTAAGATTTTTAGAAATTATCTATTCTCATGTTAACCTTGTCATATATGAGTGTATGATAATAATCTTTAGAGATTATTATATTCAAAATAAAATATTTAGTATCATATTTGATAACGTATCTAATAATGAAGTAGTCATTAAAATATTTGGCAGGATTATTAGAGATGAGCTATTAGAAGATATTTTTTTTTGTTAGATGCATATATCATATTGTTAACTTAATAATACAAGCAGAAATGAATATTATTTTACCCACATTAAAAAATATTTAACTCATTAAAATATCTTTGGATGCCTAGTCATTATTTTAAAAAAACATTTTTTAATGCCTTGACGCGTACCTCAAGGTGAGATGTTAGTAAAATACCTCAAAGTGTTAAAAAATGTGAAGCTCGACGGAGCTCCTCGAGCTTTTCGTGGAGCAAGGGAGAGGGGTGAGGGGCAATGACAGGGGCAAATTAATAAATTTATTTAATAAATTATCAAATTTATTAAAATTTGATAATAATATTAATTAATAAATAGTATAAAATTTTTTAAAAAAGGAGAGAATTTAATACATTTAAATTTTAAATTTATTAAAATTTAAAATAGTATTTTAATTTGATAAAATTATCAAATTAATAAATAGTATTAATTATAAAATATTCTATGTTATTTATTATAAAAAAATAATATTTCATATTATTTATTAATAAAAAAATAAATTTAAAATTTTAATTTTATAATGATGTAATTTTTTTAAATTTATTAAAATTTAATATATTATAAAATATTTATAAAAATATTTCATACTATTTTATTATATTTTTAATATATTATAAAATATTTTTTAATTATATTTATAGTCAATGGGTGTCTTAAAAATATTTTTTAAAACTTAGATTTTTTATTTTATTTATTTATATATTTTTTTTATATTTTTAAAAATATTAATTAATTATATATTGTGATAATCAAAAAATTTGTCTTAATATCTCGAGGCTTATACCTCGCCTCACAAACACAAAAATATTTCATCTTATTATTTTGTCTTTTAAAATTTTGTGTAGTAGACATCAAGATTTTGGTAATCTCTATTTGTCTCCGGGTCTAAAGATAAAAAAATTTTAAATGGATGTGAGGTATCATTGGAATTATACTTACCTGATGTTGGAATCATATGTTGGATACAAACATGTGATATCTCACTATATTTATAGTAAGAGTAACAAACTTATTATTGATGAAAAAGTCTTGGGAACAAGAATTTTATTTATGAAATTTCAGAAGATTTTGTATGACATGACGAGCATGTGTTTGTCTGTTTACACTTATATCAATTATATTGCATTCAGGTGCGTATGCAACATTAATGATATGTTTAGGAAGTTTAGAGATGATTCTATATTTAGTGACACGATTGTAAAGATAGAAACTATGTATTTAAAGTACCAGTCCATCATTCAATGTTTTTATTATTTGGCTGCATGTGTGGATGCTAGGGTTAGGGTGAAAAATGTAGAAAATATTTTGACATACATATTCACGTGCATAAATTAGGAATACCAACCTAAAGAGTTCATTCACGAAAAATCGACTAAATTATTTATATACTATGATACTAAATATGATAATAATTATGGTCAAGCTTTGAGTACGGATATAACATCATATTCGAAGATAATGACTTCTTAATTAAGTTAGTGATGAGAAAATAATAGTGTGAATTTTTGAATATGAGTGAACTATCTTAGCACTTAGATACTGATCACTGTTTAATTCTCTCTCGATACTTATTTATGTATAACGTTAGTAAGAATTTTATATTTTATAATGATAAAAATTATATGAGTCCATCTATCCCGTACTGTCTAAGATAATATAAGATCATCTGACTCCTCCAGTGTTGAGCTTGACATCGGAGTCTGTTTTTTTTGTTGTAGTCAATATCATTCTAGATAGGAAACCGAGAATTTTGACAAAATATTTTATGATGAACGGTATATGTGTTGTAGAAGAATCAACATGAATAAGTTTAGTTGTCTATGATATAACTTTTGGATCTTGAAAAGTCTTTATTTGCTAAGAATGTAATATCCATCATATCTTTCGAGTATGTCTTTTTGCTATTGTATGATGAAAATGATGCCCTTAATTTCCATTGGGTTATTGCTAGAAGTGTCACACTAATTCTAATTATTTTCTCTTTTTTTAATTACTTACACTTTCACCCAAACATCCAAACCCAAACATATGAAGTTATGTAAACAAATTTTGAAGCAACAATTTTGCAAATGCTACTTGCCACTACCATATTATGTAAAATTTTTAAAAATATGAATTTTGCAAAGTTTAAACACACATACAAATTGTTTTTAGCTAAAAGAATCCAAAAGAAAATAGTTGAGGCTTCTATTTCGCCATTGCTTTGTCGAGCACCATAGTGTTCAATAATATTACTAGAAAACATAGAATCTACTCACTCAAAATCTACATCAACATCAACATCTTTTTTGTTGTCTTCATTGCAATTGAAACCCAAAATACCCATTGTACTATTATGGAATCTCCATCACCTATGCACCCCTGAAATGGCACCACATTGCCAGAAACTCATCTTCAATACCATGTTGATACTGATGAACCAATGTTTGGGTTGTATGATAAACAAGAGAGGAGCAGGGGCTGAGAAAGTGTTCAAAACAAAAAAACCAAATTTTATTATAAATGAAAAATGATAATTAAGATTACACATTATTCATGCGTGTGTGTGTATTTTATATATATATATATATATAAAAACTTTGTGAATTGTGACGACATACAAATCTGGTTCTCCCAACTAATTAAACAAAAAAATAAAATGATATAAAATAAACAAAAATTCAATAAAATTGATTATATTGTTCAATAAATTGAATTATATTTCATGTTTGATAATAATTTATTATGATAATTAATGCATTATTATTTGCTATCTAATATTTTATGAGTCTATGGAATATCATGAGTTTAAAATGATTTTAGCTAGAAAATAACTTAATATGATTTCATATTATTTTATTATGAAAATAGTAATGCATTAATCATCATAGTAGAGTACTATCAAACATAAAATAAATAGAGTTCAAGCTAAAATCACCGCACACCATTATGTTTGATGTTGCTAGAACTACTAAAGGGTGCATCACTACCATCACTTGGGCCCCTAAAAAATGGCACCACATTGTTGGAAACTCATCCTCAATACCATGTTTTTTCCTACAACCAATGTTAGGGTTGCACTGCAAAGAGGAGAGAGGGATGAGAAAGTGTATAAAAAAAATAAATTTTATTAAAATTTAAAAAAGATTATTTAGAATATGATTTGGGGCTACTTACAAGTCAAGTGCTCTTAATAATGAAACAACAAATAAAATAATAGAAAATAAACTAAAATTCAATAAAATTGATTATTTTATCTAATAAATTAAATTCTATTATATATTTGATAATAATTAATTATAATAATTAATGCATTATTATTTTCGTGGCTTAGTTAGTCCACCATGCTATGCTTTACACAACATGAGATGGGTTTTCGTGCTGTGCCTTACACGGCACGACATGACCTGATTGATATGATGTTTGACAATGATGTCAAATGTGTGCATGGTTGTACCGGCAATGGGGGGCCGACTGGGCAATAAAAAATTATTTTTTATTCTATTTTTTGTGACATTGACAATGATAGGATAATGCCTGTCGATGTCCTTGTTGGGATAATGAAAATATCCCATTACGTTTAACATAGTGGGTAATGTTTTTTTTAAAAACATGTACCTACCACATGCTTTTGATGATTGAGACACGCACTGTGCCGTGCATGGCTTGGGCTGACTTGGCAACGGTCCTGGTCTGACTTGCCCAAATAGCCCGTGCTTGAGTTTCTCTTGCTTACTTGATACTCTTAGTCTTCATTTAAGTGTAGTAGGTCTTATGTTCGAGTTTAGTCAAAAATTCTATAATTTTTGGATACAAGATTGTCGAGATCTTAGCCTCTCAAGTATTCTCTGTTAAACGGGAGTATTATGTATTGGGTACAATATATTTTTTTTTAAATATCTATTTGTATCACGTGATATGATATTTTAGGAATGTTATTCATTTTTTGCCAACAATTTTAAAAAGTATGTCACCTCAATCTCAATAACAATAAAAAAAAAAATATTTGCAACTTTCATGCACTGAATTATGCAATTCCATATTTAATAAAAAAACATTCTTTGATGTTTGTTTTGGTAATCATATTAAAGTGAAATATATTATGACCCATTTCATGTGTATTTCATATTTTGATTTTCTATGTTCGTAATTGACAGATATTTTTATTTGACTGACCAATAATAGGTGGTAGCACGATTTAATGAGATTGTCACAAAGCAGCTTCTTCAAGGTGCTTTGGATACTTTCAATAAATTTTCAGTTAGAGAAGAAAACATTTCTGTAAGTGATGCTTATTGATGTTTTTTAATATATCTTTTTGTTACATGTTTCTTGCTTCTTTCTATTAATTCATTCTTGCCTTGTCTGTTAAAAAAAAATAAAATTTTTTTGTTGATCTTTATGGATATTGCCTTTAAATGAATATTCCTATTTAATTTGTTATCTCTTGCAAAATCGGAGAGCATGTGCCTCAATGTGGTGACATGTGCTATTGTTCAACATTGGTATGTCTTGGGTTCGAGACTTATTAGATGTAGTCTCTTTGATTTTTTGGGGTAATATTGTTGAGATATCAACCTCTCAGATTTTGTGCTAATCAGAAGCCTTGTGTGTTGTGTATGATTTATGATCTTTTTCATGTGTTAGTTCATATAAAATAAATTGAGACTGTCGAGATATCAATCTCTCATAGATCACGTGCTAATTGAGAGGTTTGCGTTGATTATGACTTATGTCATTTATCATGTGCTAGATCATTCAAAGCTAATTGAGACTATCGAGATATCAACTCCTCATAGGCTCCATGCTAATCGGGAGCCTTGTCTGACGTGTATGACTTATGGTATTTATCATGTGATACATAATGCGGTAGATCATGATCTAGCATGTGTGCCGTGTATGACTTATGACATTTATCTTGTGCTAGATCATTCAAAACAAATCGAGGCTGTCGAGATATCAACCCCTCATAGGCTCCATGCTAATTTGGTGCCTTTTAAGCTGTGTATGACTTACGACATTTATCATGTGCTAGATCGTTCAAAATAAACTGAGACTGTCAAGAAATTAACCCCGCGTAGACTCTATGCTAAGCGGGAGCCTTGTGCTCTGTTTATGACCTACGGAATTTATCAAGTGCTAGATCATGATCTAGCACGTGTGCCGTGTATGACCTATGATATATATCATGTGCTAGATCATTCAAAATAAATTGATATTTACGAGATATCAATCTCTTGTAGGCCCTGTGCTATTTGGGGATGTCGAGATATCAATATCTTGTAGATTCCTTGCTAATTGGGAGCCTTGTGCGCCGTGTATGACCCATGGCATTAATCACGTGATAGCACATTCATCATGTGATAGATCATTTAAAACAAATTGAGGCTATTGAGATATAGATCTTTCATAGATCCCATTATGTGCTAGATAGTTTAAAACAAATTGAGGTTGTTGGTA
The DNA here is from genome assembly GCA_029783825.1 of Sapria himalayana. Classification (NCBI taxonomy): domain Eukaryota; kingdom Viridiplantae; phylum Streptophyta; class Magnoliopsida; order Malpighiales; family Rafflesiaceae; genus Sapria; species Sapria himalayana. The sequence continues at coordinate 894,839 of JAREIK010001073.1, read as the reverse complement.
AGCTGGTTGTGAATCTTATTTTTGTTCTATCCTCATCATATGTTTTTACTCTTCCTTTGACTTGTTTCTTTATTTTTGATACTTTTAGGTGATTTGGGTTCCAGGTAGTTTTGAAATAGGTGTTGCTGCAGAGAGACTAGGGAAATCTCGAATTTTTCATGCAATTTTGTGTCTTGGAGCTGTGGTAAGATTCCTGCTTTCATTTAATAGCGAGTCTGTATTAAATGAAATGTTACCTGTTGCCACTTCCAGGGGACAATCTCATGTGATAAGTGCCTTTTTTTTTTTTGCTTTAAAGTGCTGTGTTTTGTTTGAAGATAAAAGGCGATACTTCCCATTATGATGCCGTTGTTAATTCTGCAGCATCTGGAGTTCTCTCTGCTGGCTTAAATTCAGGTTTCTGTTTGTATTTAGTTGCGATATTTACTTGCTTTTACTTCGAATAATTCCCCACGAGAGATCGGTCAAGTGTTTTCGCCTTAGGACATTAGGTATAGGGTTTGAGACCTTTCAGATGCACCCTCCCTGGATTGTTAGGGGCAAGGGTTGCTGAGATATGTTCTCTCTCCAAGACTTTTTGACACAATCTCATTTAATTGCCTTTTTAATGAAAAGGTCTTATGTTATGTGGAGGTAGTTTGTTAGATGCCAAATCATCTATTTTTTTCTCTCTCATTAGTATTTATTATAATAAACATAAAAAATGAATAACTTTTTTATTATGTTTTTTAATTTTGATGTCACATGTATACATAAAAATAAAAATTAATAGGAGAGAATGTCAGGTGGGGAAATTAAATGGGGCGGTGGCACATGGAATATTGTCCGGCAATGCCACAAAATGGGAGTTGATTCGTGTGTAAAGGTTTCCAAATGGGCTAGAGGCTTGCGGCACAGCACGGCACAAAGTATGCTGGTTTCTGGCATGCATGCCGCAAATTATGCGGCATGACACTATGCGATACTCCACACCATCCCGTCCGTGTGTGCTAGTTATGGTCCGACTAGTCAATCCAGGCTTGCTTGGAACGAACCATGCTGGTCTAAAATGAACTCAGACTAACCTAAGCCAATTTGGCACGATCTGGTTAGCTAGCGAGTCACCGGGACATGCCGTGTTGCCATTTTTTTGAACCATGTCTGCATGACATTACTTTACTGATGACACCTAAGTGCTTGTAGCAAAATTTACTATGTGTTGGATTGCTCAACAACTGAAAGGAAACATGAGCTATGTTTAGACTATCTTGAGACACATTAGTTTTACCCTACTGATGGATGTCTCATGATAGTAACTCAACCTATTACGAATTCAATTCAGCACATGGGTGAAAACACTTGGCACGACATGAATAGAGGTGTCAATGGGATCATGCTGAGCTGTCACATTCTGAATTGTTTAGGCCCAGCCATGTCACCATGCTGTGTTGGACACTGCATGGTTGATCCTTCTGGGCCGTGCCTTGCCATGCTGTGTCAGATTCATGTTTGTGAAAACTGGTATGAGCCATGCAGCATGTTCTCCTGCGCCTCTGCCAGGCATGATTTTGTTTATGCCTGATCTGCATAAAGTGGGCTTGCCATGGGCCAGCCTTGCCCATGATTTTGCGACATGAGTAGGAGGCATGTTAATCTGAACTTACATTGCTCATTGAATTCCTTTTTGACAGTGCCCACAAGGTAATAATCAAGATTTTGACTTCATCAGTCTCAATATATATATATGTGTGTGCGTGCGTGCGCGAACTATGCCATACTACACTGTACTTTGCACCTACTTCTGTGCTGATGTTGTACATGTCTCTTCTGTAAGGTAAATGGTAGGTTTGTCGTACTTGCATAGTAAATAATTAGGGACTTTCATAGTTTGGGCGATTCCATTAAAAATAGAAAATGCAACATAAAATAACAAAAAAAAAATCTTAAATTTCATTAGAATTGTATTTATAAAAACAAATATAATACAAAATGTAATAGTTGATTCAAAAATAAATAATAACCAAAATGAAATTTACAAATTTTTATAGTAATTTGGTGAGTAATATTAAAAAAGTATATAATAGTTCTCATAAAAATTATAATATTAAAAATAGTTGGATGAGATTAATATTAAGATGATTAATTATTTTAAAAGATTTTGTGTTGCATGCTTATATCAGAAGTCATACACTGGTATGATGACAAGTGATTTTGTTCATAAGCAAGAATAACACATCGTATCTCATAAGAATTTTAAAATTAAAAATATTTGAGTAATAATAGAATTGAGATGGTTGATTATCTAAGAAGTTCTCATGATATATGCATGTATTATAAGACATGCCTTGGTATGACGACATGTGTCTTTATTTATTACTGAGAATAATAGTCTGGATTTCATAATAATTTTAAAATTAAAAGTATTTGGGTAAAAATAGTTCTAACAAGATTGATTATCTGAGAAATTTTTATATTATATGTGTTTATCAGAAGCTATATTTTGATACAATGATAAGTTTTTTTGTCCATGGGCAAGAATTACATATTTCTTAGTATGATAATAATTATCTTCATCCATGTCATAATAGGTATTAGATGTCATATTTTAGTAAGATGACAAGTGCCTTCTTTGGGTAGTTAGTTTCGGCTACGAAACTAATCAGATTTGTGTACTAGATATGAATTTTATTTTTCTAGTCTTGGTGCTGTTGTATTTATTATTATTATTATTATTAATTTATTGTGTTTGCAGGAGTTCCTTGCATATTTGGCGTTTTAACATGTGATAACATGGAGCAGGTGAGATCCTGATGCCAGTATTTGTTTATTTGACACTCCACAGTGTTTTGCATATTTAAGAATGCATGGCTTAAACTTTCAGGCTCTAAATCGTGCTGGTGGAAAGTCTGGAAATAAGGGTGCAGAAGCTGCGCTCACTGCGGTATGTTTGTTTATGAATGTTAGTTTTAGTGGCACATGGCTCATGGCTGGCAGAGCAGAGCCTGGGCACATGGCCCATTGGCTGTGTCCCATGCCTTGATTTGTCCTGGGGCCTATAGGGCACAACCAACAGTGCAGGTGCATTTGTGTGGCTAGTCATGGCTTATTGAATGGTTTAGAATAAGTATTACGGATGAGTTGTTGGTTATGACCCCCGTTGAACCGTCATGAGCAGACTTGGCCATTTTAATTTAATGGCCGAGTTAACCAGATTGGGGTATATGCACTCGAGCATGACCTTTAATATTTGTTATTATCATATTGACAAGCTGATTTAATAATTCAATGATATTTGGGCTGAATATATTTTTTTTATAAAATATATTAATTTAGAATCTTTAATCATTTTTAAATCATAATTTTTTTAAATGATAGAAAAAGAGTGTCTTAAAACTTAAAAATAAAAATAAAAATGCCTGAAATTTACAAATAATAGAACTTGTTTTCTACCAACACAATTATCATATACTTTAGTTGTATTGATTTAAAATTTAATTTAAAAAAATTATCGAAGTTTTGACTAGTGTATAGCATGGGCCGAGCCCTTCTGCCATGCTTCCAAAAATAGCTGCCTGGCATGCCTTGTTGGCCCGCCATCTTCCTGGATCTTTTAAGACTAGGTGGTCAGGTCCAGGCAAGCTGGGCTGAAACTGACCCACACTGGTTGGCTTGCCACGGGCCAGTTTTCCAAGGCCATGCATATTAAAAAGCATATCCACTATGCTGGGTAGGTGTTTTTAGAAATGCTTATAACCAGGGAGGGGTAATTTAGGAATTTTCTATTTAAGAGAATATAAATATGTATTGTTTTGGGTTGATTCTCATTAAAAAGTTTTTAAAAAAAGGTGTTTTTCTTGAACTAAATTTGTTTTCCACGTTTTTAGTCTGTATAATAACTTTGTTTTATAATAATATTGGATGTCACATTTATGTAGTTACGTTATGTTATTTAGACTTTTTTTTTTAATGTTGCAGATTGAGATGGCATCCTTGTTTGAGCACGATTTAAATATGTCATAATACTACTGTATTATTCTCTGTACTTTAATTCTTTAAGATTTTAAATTGGTTTAGTATCTTGATTTATGTGTTTTTTCTGATTTTATTTTGGGCGCCTACTTTAATTATTATTATTGTTATTTACGAAAATAATAAATCAAAGATAAATATAATTTGAGGTTTACATGTTCGTATAATGTATCTAATTTTATAATATTTTATGCATATATTTTCTTCATTTTATTATTTGATATATTTATTTGATGTTATTTGTTTATTTTAAAAATTTAAAATACTATATATAAAATCATATAATTTTCAAAATATAAGGTAATACTTTAGAATTCCAAAGTGATAAATTTAATCTCTTTGATAAAATTGATTTGTAATGCTTTTTAATAGTTTTTTAAATTTGTCAAGTATGTAAGAAAAACATGCCGAAATTATCAAATAAAATTGTAAAATACTTAATAATTCGAAAATATGGAGATACAAGAAATATAAAATCCAGTCATCAAATTATTAATAATATGATATTAGTTGAAAGTTTAAAATTTTATGCGAAACTATAATGTTAGGCATACTATTTTGAAATTTTAAATTTATAAATTTATAAATTTATAAATGATAAAAATAGAAAAAAGTGGCCTATTATTGATATAAAATTAAAACTTATTATAAATATATGCTTTTAAAAATGAAATAAATTACGTTCTTAGAGCATCTCCAAGAGGCTCGCTAAATGCCCCCGTTTAGCGATCTTAGCAATAATTTCTCCAAAAACTAACTCCAACAGCTATACCAACCAGCTAGCTATTTTAAATTTCGTTGAATTCACTTGCTAAAAATAGTGAGTCTTTCTTCCTCGCCAGACGCATCATCGCTGGCGCCTTTTTTGAACAGTAACCAACATTCAAGTAATCTTCATTTTTTTAAAGCACAATCGAGAACAACTGCGTTTGTTTAGCATTCGGATGTTCGTGTACTTTTTTTTTTGCAGAAAAGATAATGTTTCGGAATGTTTCTTTTGTTTTGGCGTTGCATCTCTCGGAATTTTTCTTATGTTTTGAACAGTATTTCCAATTTCATCTTCGATATTCATGTTTTAGTAACTTGATTCGTTGCTCGAAAATAATATTTCGAGCAACGAAAAAAAAATTAACGAAAACATGTTTTCGTTGCACGAATTGTGTGCTTCTGTGTGCAATAGAATAGAATTATTAAACTTTTTATTTTGTTTGTTTTTTAAATTCATCTCATTTTTCCTAAACATAAATTTTAATTTTTGATTCAGCTCAAATATTTATCTAGTATTTTTAAGTATAAATGATGGATATTTCCTTGAAATATAAAAATTATATATCAGCAGTGTGTGTGTGTGGTGTGTCTTTTTTTTTTTTTGTGTTTTTGTGTGATTGTATGTGTGCTTGTGTGTAGTCTTGTGTGCATGCTTGTTTCTGTGCTTGTGTGTGTTATTGTGTACGTGTGTGAAAGTATGTGAGACTATGTGTTGCTTATTTTATACTTAGCAAATCTAATAAATCTTAATTTTTTCATGTAATCATTGCTTCGTTACACAAAATATTTGAAATATGTCTAGATGATTATAATATATTTACATAAAATCAAAGGTAATATTTGATTATTTACTGAATGACTGTTAATAGAACCACAACTTACACTAGAGATTTCTTCACTATTGAGTTCATACATTTTAATAGCACAAATTATAATCTCTAATTCATTATCCGAGTCTGAATCATTAAGAATCATGTTCATAAAATGACGCGGAATTATAATATTAACACAATAAATAATGTAATATAAATCTATATATTGATGATGTATGAGAATAAGAGATGAAAATACTATTTATATATATATACAAAAATATGATCGTGGTAAAAATTAGTGTTTAAAATTTCAAATTTTAAAATTTTGAATTTAATCATTTTGATGATGAAATGATATTTTTTATATTAGTTAAAAATTATTTTTTAAAAGTTAGTTATAGTTTGATGAGATGTATAATAGTATTGTTGGATTTAACTTTAAAAAGTGAGTAGCTAAAATAGATAATATAATATTATAATAATTTTTAAGTAGCTAAATTAGAGATCATTTTTGGAGATCTCTTATATATATAATTCTTAAATTTTAATTACAATAATTGTTTGTTCAAAAAAAAATGTACAATAAATGTTAAATCATTTTATTAATTAAAATTTCCAATTATTTAATAGTTGTTTCAGCTAATTGTCCGTAACTTTTGAAGGACTCTAGAGCATTTTTTGAGTTTTTGGGGGGTAAATAAATTAGATCCTCCCGCAAGTTATGGAACACGAAGCACAGGAGACAGAACTACTAACCCCTCGTTAGACATGCTCGATTCCGTGATTCCATTTCCATATTTTTCATCAGTTTGAAGAACTCTACTCGGGTATCAAACGAAAAGTATGCCCTTTTGCTTCGTTTCTTGATGGTTTTTGTATTTGACATGCGAGATAAGTTTGGTTGTAGTGAGTTATGAAAGTAATTTTGCGCCAAAGTGATATACTAATGGCGTCGTGCTTGTGGCTGATGGTTTTATCCATTGTTCCTTGAGTTTGTTAGATTCACCATGTTCATCTTCGCCCTAGTTCATTTCTATTGTTTTTGGTTTAATGTCACCGTCATTTCGCGAATCGTGACGTATGTTTTTGAATCGTTATTATGCAACAATCATTTTTTTTTTCGTGTTATGATCCTTGTGATGATAATATTCCGTCCGCTTTTTTATTTTTATGGTCAGGTTATGGCTTCTCCAGATGAGCAGAAGGTGGGTTTCATGGAGAAAGTGAAGGATTTCATCCACGATATTGGGGAAAAGATTGAAGAGACGGTTGGGTTCGGAAAGCCAACTGCGGATGTTACTGCAATTCACCTTCCTTTAATTAATCTCGAGAAAGCAGATATCGTTGTTGATGTTCTCATCAAAAACCCTAACCCCATTCCCATTCCGTTAGTGGACATCAACTATCTGATCGATAGCAATGGAAGGAAACTGGTTTCTGGGTTGATCCCTGATGCCGGAACAATCTCTGCTCATGGCGAAGAAACTGTAAAAATTCCTCTCACATTAATTTATAGTGATATCAAAAGCACATACGACGACATCAATCCCGGGAGTATCATTCCTTATCGTGTTAAGGTGGATCTAATTGTGGATGTTCCTGTTTTTGGAAGGCTTACTATACCGCTCGAAAAAACGGGAGAGATACCTATTCCTTATAAACCAGACATTGATGTTGAGAAAATTAACTTCCGGACTATCTCCTTTGGCGAAATTGTTGCTGTTCTTCACTTGAAATTGGAAAACAAGAATGATTTTGCCTTTTCCCTTAAATCTCTGCAATATGAAGTTTCGTTATGTAATCAGAGTATTGCATGCTCAGAGCTCGAAGAATCCTCTAGGGTTGATAAAAATGGACTGAGCTACGTTGATATCCCCGTCACTTTTAGGCCCAAGGAATTTGGCGCTGCTTTTTGGGATATGATTAAAGGAAAAGGTATTCAGTATACCATGAAAGGTCACATTCATGTCACTACCCCCTTTGGTGAAATGAAGTTGCCCATAAGCAAGGAACATGGCACTGCTCGTATTAAGAAGAACAAAGAAGATGATGAAAATGAGGTATCTTGTCTTTTTAGTCTTTCTCCTAATTTCCTCTCATCGAATCAAACTTTAGATATCATATCTAAACTCAAATTTTACTCTCATTCAACTTGCTCTAGCAGCTATGACAATAATTGCTGATCCTATCTCCTTGCATAAACTATTGAGATTTCCCCCTTAGAAATAGACTAACCAAAGAATGATGTTGGAGCTTAGGCCATGTTTTGATGATCGAGCCTTATTGTGAATAAGATTGGTACAACTCATGGATTTGGTGGTCCCATAAAAAAATATCAAAAATACAATTAGAAATATAAAAACTATAAAAATTAGTGTTTTTTCAACTTCTGGATCATACCTAATCTTATCGAATAAAATATTATATTTTTTGAATAATATATGCTTGAGTTTATTTAATGTGTCCATCTAGTAAAATTTAAAGCTTATTTAATGCCTTCACTTGAGTTATTGTAATATATGATTTTATAATATAATCACTACTTAATAACTTTGTTCATATACTTAAATGTATATGATTTATCATCTTAAATTTTCATTTGAAAATTAAAATAGTTGCCGTTGCAATTATTTAATATATCATTTTGCTTTATTTGTGTGATTGTTTTAAAGCTTTTAATGGTTATGTCTAAATTTACTAAAATATAATGTTTAATTAATCTTTTTCATTGCCTTATTTTTAATAGGTATCCTCATTAATAATACCAATATACAAGAGGTCGTGCCTTGGTGTGATGATAATTATCTTTGTGTTATGACACTAATTATTTGATTTGAGATTAAGCAGATAATTCTTTTTTGATTTTTGCAAATAAAGTTGTTGAAATATTTCTCATATTTTTTGTGCTAAGAGGTAAGTTATTTGTAATAATTGAGGCACATTAATATGTAATCATTGTACGTGTAATTTGGTTCTTATTAATACAAAATTGAATAAAATATTTTTTTATATGTATTATAAAATGAATAAATGTGTAATAACAAGAAATATAATTATATTTAATTGTTCTCATTGTTTGTCTAATAATATATATCTAATTATATTAAATGAACAAAATATGCTTAGCATAGAGGTGTCAAGTGGGTTGGATATCTTGGGCACAACATGAGACATTGCCTGACTGAGTAGTGCCTAGTCAGGCACGGAACCATCCAAAATTGTGCATGGTTCTTGGTTATGTTATTTTGATGTATGGCTCATGCTGTGTTGGGCTAGAGGCTGTTTATTCGTTATGTTAGGTTGGGCATACCGTCATTAGTGCTTTGTAGAGTTGAGCTGGGCTGACTATTATTCATGCATTGGCTGGCATGACATGGCTTTCATGCTGGGTTGTGCCCGGCACAGTGGCTTGTCTGGGCAACCTAAAAATGGGCTGTTGGCATGATATGACCTTTTTGACACTTATAAACCAGTAATGATTTAAATGTCATAATTAGTGCAAAAGGCTCTTGCATGTTGTGCAGTATTAGAAAAACTATTAATTTAATAAGCTTACCTCTAAAAATTAGAGAGGGAGAGTCTGGATAGTTTCAAACCTAAGATTTTTTATAATAGGATAAAATTATTATTTATCATATTTTGCTTTGAGATATGACATACTATATGCATGTAATTTGAAGAATTTTTAAGTGATCAATTATTTTATTATTATTTTTTGTATAACTATTTTTAATCTTGAAATTCTAATTAGATTTTCAGTTAGTATTTTGTGCTTTTGTTCAAAAATAGTTGTGATTTGGATGTTATCTATTAAATATGATGTTGAAAATATGTAGATATGTTCATGAAATTTTTTAAATGTTTATTCATTACGAAACACGACTAACACTAAAGATATTTATATAATTAAATGATACTTTCTAATATTATCATAATAATTAATTAAATTTTATCTCAATTATTATTGTTGTCTATATAGATCATATTTTTTAATTAACTATGTTAAAAATTGTCTCATATTTTTTAATTAAATTATTATTTATAATTGTTGTCTGATTTATCATTATTCAATTTATTAATTATTTTCTTTTCTCAACTTGAATAGTCTCAACTTCAAATAATAAATTATTTGCATTTAATTAAATCAAATTAAATGATTTTTTTAATATTATCATTTATAAAAATAATTGAAAATATATTTTTTAATAATTTTATTTTTAATTTTATTATTTCTAATCCCAACTATATAATTTTTCATTCTCATTGTTTTTAATCTTGAGTATCTTATTTCTTTGTTGTACGAAATTTATATCTATTTAGTATTATTGGTCTTGTCATTGTTTTATATAATATCTTTTTTTTTTTTTTTGCTAATTGTTTATTATAAAAAATTTCTTCTATAATTTTTATTTGGTTCATTAATTATTATCCAATGTGATATATCCCTGCTAATGTACCTTGTTTAATGTGGTATTTTTTAATATATCAATTTATATTCTAGATTAAAGTTTGGTTATGGATAGTGGGAAACAGCTAAAATATAAAGAATATCTAAATTTCTTATTCATTTTTATTTATTTATGGATGATTATTTATGTAATATTTTCCTGCAGGAGTGAGCAGCAGTGTTGGCCGAAAATAAGCCTGGTTTCCTGGTCCGAGTTTAATTAAATCGGGAAACTAATGTGCAATTTATTTGCTTGTATCTGAATTTTATTTATTTGAGTTTTATTATTGCAACCAAATACTTTTATCGTCCTGGTTTTGTAGGTCTGTTTAAATTCCTCCCCAAACAAAATGATTATTTTGTGGTTGTGCCTATTAAGATATTTCTTCAATTTTATCTTTCCATTCTGAGTATTATTAGAGTTCAACCATATTCACACATAGACATACACCCCGCCCCCTCACCCTCACCCCCACGCACACACATACACCCATGCTTGTGCAAACACATTCATGAAAATATATAAGCACATAAATAACTTATGTTTTATGTAATATTTCATAGGCATGATAATGTGTATAAAATATATATTTGTCATGATTATATATGTATATATATAGATGTCAATATATTATACATGTATATTTAGTATATATAAAATATATACATGGCAATGTAAATGCAACCCATACATGATTTTATATACATGTCAATGTATATACATTCCTACACGCACACACACGCACACACACTTTTAATTTAAAAAATCAATTGAGATTCAATTTTGTGTTTTTTGAAAAAATATCAGCTTTAATTAAAATTAAAATTTGAAATTTTATTTAATCTAACCATTTAAATTGAATTTTGGGTTTTAAAATGCACACATCTATTAAATAAAAATTCACAATTTAATACATTCCATCCACAATTCAAATTTTCATAAAATTCAATATGCACATAAATATTTTGAATCCAATTTATACAGCACTTATATAAATATTGTGTACTAAAAACTTATTCACATGTACTATAACAATGCAAGCTCAATCCCAATGTGAATTGATATAAGTATGTAATAGATCATCATGACGTAAGGATTTGATGATATTAGTTGTGAGCTTAAACTCTTTAAATCTCAAGAGTTATTATATGTCATTAATTCTCTCACTCTTCTTCTAGCATAATCTTAAAAGTTAAATCTCGAATCATCCAAATCCTTCATACATGCTAATGCTTCAATGATATCTGATAGCAGTCTAGAGGTGTCAAATAGGCCGGGCTGGGCCGGGTTTGCTCGGCCCATTTTTTTTGAGCAAGAGCGTGCCTTCGTGCCGGGCCAGGCACGGCCCGCAGGCACAGCAGGCCGTGCCGTGTCTTGCCTGGCCTGCCCGGGCTGGCATGTCTGTATGGTTCGGAATTCGGGGGACCGTGGGTCGGGTCGAATCAGACCCGACCCGCGGTCTTTTTTGCGGGAGTGACCATCGTGTGATCGGGCTCAAGGGACACCTGACACAGGACGAACCCGTGTCTGTGTGCCGTGCCATGTGCCGAACCGTGCCTGGTCAGGCACGGCATGGCTCGTGCCTAACCCGGGCACGGCACGGGCCCGGGCACGGAATTTTTCCTTGCCGTGCCTCGTGCCGGGCCGGGCTGGCCCGGTTGACACCTCTATAGCAGTCTTGATCTTCTATCTAAACTCAAATTAACTGCAAAAAAATAGTTTTTAATGCTACACTCTATATCAAACGAGTCAGTTAATCTTGTGTCATCTTAGATATCACGAAATAGGTGGACTCATATGATTTTTACCTTAGTGAGTTATATATGTTTTCTAAAGCGATGGTATATGCCTTTATCCTCACTTGTACTATCAGGTTAATAATGTGACATATGTATCTAACGTTGAAAATCTCTCTTAATGGTCAATTTCTAATATTTTTGACAAATATGTTAATCGCTACTCCATTATTAGATACATTACCAAATGTGCTATTAAATATTTTATTTTGAATTTTATTTTCTTTAAAGATTTTCATCATCTACTCAAAAATAATTGGGCTATCATGAGGATGGAGAATCTCAGAGAATCTTAATATTTGTTTTATTTAGTGTCTATTGAGAATCTATATAAAGAGCGGTGAAGCATGCATAAGATACATCGTCATTACTAGTTTAGATATTGGACGTCATGGACACCACTTTACTATAATTTCTAAATTCATTAATTTTTATTTCTTTTTCATATTTATAATATTTTAGTATGTCGTTCCTAGATGTGAACCTGGAATCCTATGATATTCAGGCTAAAAATATGCATGCATGATACTGACTACTCTTGGATCATTCTAAAACCTAATAGGAATACCCATCGTAGTGATCAGTTTGGCCATGCTTTCTCTCCCTAACTCGTTGTGGTATATGAAGATGATAAACTTTGAGGTTGAATTAGATTCAGCCTTAAAGAACCCACTGCTGAGTTGAGTTTGCCTAGGATCTAAAATATCATATTTTTTGATACATAGTTCGGTATGTCTTTTAAGGTGCCTAGTCCCACACGAACTCTTACAGCTTAAAATTTATTTATAATATTTGCACTGTGTTGATTCTTTTTCGGTACCCCTAATAATTTTTTTATTATATTAAAGTAAGTATAAATAATTGATATTTTTCTAGTTTTTTGTTTTTTAAATGTTTGGGTAGAGGTGATCGGAGAAATCATAGTTTTTGCAGTCTCGAAGATTTCGTAGGATTTTCGTTATCTATATTATAATTAATTTTGTTTTCGCAATTAAAATTATTATTTGTCATTATTATTTTTTATTTTTTAATAATATTGTATTATATAATGTTTTTAAGTTAATAAAATAATTAAAATTAATTAAACTAAAATTTAAAAATAAAAAGTAACAACTAAATAATAATAAAAAATAATCATAAATTGTAATGCGTAAAATAACCCAGTCCCTAAGATATATATTTTTTTAAAAATATATTTTTTAAAAAAATCGGACAAAATTTTTCGGGCCGTTGAGTTCTGCCTGATAGCTTTGGAGTTAAAATCCAATGACTTAGATTTAATTTTTTTGGATAGTTGGGTCGATTCGACCGTCGAACTGACCCAAATAGTCGTTGGTTCCAGAAGATTCATCTTCTGGAACAATCGGGCTTGGGTCAGGGAGTTGGGAAAAAATGGTCTTGGATCAGGTCGGTCGGGTTATGGGCCCGATGGAATTTCAGATCCATCGGGCTAGGGGTTGGCCATCGGGCTAGGGGTTGGCCATCGGGCTTCAAGGTAGGGCTAGGTCGGGGCACCATTCGGTTCGTGCTGAAAATGTATGCCCATGTGTCCTCGTACTAGGCCGTGCCTGGCCCGACATGTGGCCCAGTTGACTTAGGCATGGCATGTGCACGGGTCTCTACCATGTCATGCTGGGCCAAGCACTATCGTGCCTCGGGCCGAGCCTGGGTCGTCCGACCCATTTGACACATCTATGACTTAATCTGTCATTAATAATAAGATCATTACTCTTACTATTAACTTTGTTGGATATCACATGTTCATATCTAACACTTAACTTCAATATCATGTATGTGTAATTCCAATAGTTTCTTAAATCTGTTTGAAATTTCTTTTTTTTTAAGACCAATAGACAAATAGAGACTATTAAATTCCTATTGTATATTAGGTATCCGAATATATTTTAGTGAGTTATGTATTTTTTTAAAGCGGGAGAAATAATCTTCATTCTCGCTTGTACTATCAGATTTATGTTATGACACATGCATTTAACATGAAAAATTTCTCCTAATGGTCAGTCTTTAATGATTCTAACAAACATATTAATGATTACTCATATGTTAGATGCGTTATCAAATGTAATATTAAATATTTTATTTTGAATATTATATTTTTAAAGATTCTCATCATGTATTTATATATGGTTTGACCATCATAAGAATGAAGAATCTCTAAAAATCATAATATCTTTTTATTTAGTATCCATTTAGAATCTCTATAGTCGATGATGAGGCTTGCAAAAGATTTATTATCGCGACTTATCCAAATATCAGATGTCACATATATCATGCCACTATATTGCCTAAATCTATCAGTTATATTACATTCTTCTAATTTATAATATTTTAGTATGTAATTCCTATATGTGAACCTAGGAATCCTATGATATGCAGGCTAAAAATATGTTTGTATGATACTGACTATCTTTGGATACTATGAAAATCTAATCGAGACCATCTTGCTGATCAGTTTGTCTATGTATTTTCTCTCTAACTTATTGTAGTATATAAAGGGAGTTAACATAGAAGCTGAAAGATTCTACTGCTCATTTGGGTTTGCCTATGATCTAGTTTACTATGTTTTTTGTTGCAATGATCAGTATGTTTCTTTAGGTGTCCAGTCCCACATGCACTCTAGTATATATTTTCTTACAATACTTGTATTGTGCCGATTCTAGTTTTTTTTAGATATTTAAGTTTTAGTCGAGATCATGGGAGAAAAAATGATTTCAACTGCCTCGAAAGTCGAACCTTTCAAAGGCCATTGTGGACCGTCCCATGGTGGATGTCTGAACCATGCCACGGGGGACGCTTATACCCTGCCATATGGATGCCCCCAGCCAACCACATGACTGGTTTATTATAAACACCCCACCTCGTGTACAAGGCGATGCATGTTTTTTTTTGAATAAAATATTATTAAAAAATACAATGCGGGTTGGCCGTGGACCAATCGGATCATGCTTGAAACCCAGTTCTAGTTTTAGGTCATGGTAGCCTACCATGTCTACAGGACAGTTAACTGGGTCATGCTTGGCCCGAAATGAGGCTTGGTACCCCCTGACCTAGCACAACATGAGTTGTGCCTTGAGTAGGCATGGCTCGGGTTCAGGCATGGTTCAGAACCATGCCATGTCGGGTCATGCACGGCTCAGTCAGGCCATGCCTCATGTCATGCCCAAGTCTCTTGGCCCACTGTCACCTCTAATGGAAGATTGAATTTTTCAAAAGGTCTATAACATTATGACTATCACACCATATATTATATGTATTTTGTCGCACATTTAATTTTATAAGAAACCTTTTCAATCACAAAATTTTTTGTAAGCTTTAGTATTTATAATTTACTCAACATCAATCTTAGATATATAACGTACTTTTGTAGCTTGGATTGCTAATATATTTATTTCTCCCAAAGGTTATTACATAACCCGAGGTGAATGCATGATGTTTGTGGAATTGAATATCTATAGGTAGCCCATAAATTTTCTAATATCATATTTGAAATGAGTTAGGGAAAAAGTTATTTATTAAAGCTAGCTTAATGAGAGAATGAACTCGAGCCACATTTATATGATGTTATAACCTTGTGACTCACTAATATTAGATAGATTTAACTCTTAACACATATGAATGTGTAATTGACCAAATAAATGTTGACTGTGTGTATGACCCATCTAAATGAACCAAAACTTAGTTGGCCTAATTGTGTAAAAAATCCATAGGGTATAACTAGCTTTAATCATTATTAAGTAGCAATTTTGTTAAACAAAAAATATTATTCATAATGTTTTTGAAAAGAAAACATTTTTTTTTTTTTTGAAATGTGCTCGGGAATATTGGGTTTTATGCTCAATTTTTTCATAATAATATTAATTGAAACATCTTGGTCAAAAATGCAGGGAACTATGGTGAAGTTATTAATAAATTATTACTAGTTTTTTTGAAGTTGAAGTTTGTATAATTAGCCTAAATGATAGTGTTACTATTTAATTTCAAGGATGTTTTCATTGAAATTATCCAACTAAAATTGCGTGCTATCCATAGGACCTCAATATGTGTGTAAGTTATAGACTCTAAGATGTTCAAGCTCAAAAAGAAATCTAAGATACTATTTTGTACATCTATTAGATAGATTTTTTTTGAGCTTAACTTAAAAATTGGTGAAATGTTATGTTGATAAATTTTGCTAATTATAAATATTATTAAAAAAATTTAAAGTACTAATAACAACTCTAAAAAATTATATATATGTTCTTCTCTTTTTAGCTTAATTTCACTAAAAAGATAGAGTACATGTTGAGTCCTAGGTATACGATTGATGATTACAAGTGGAATATGAAAGTTGGCTATTGAACTTTGAAGTATAGCTACGGCCTTGTGGCCAAATGAGCCTAAAAATGGGATGTGGGTTTCTTATTTAGTTTTGTATGTTTATAATTTATTAAATAATTAGGCAACTACCTAAAAAGTCCTTCATGTATATCTACACCCATTTTTTACTAGTCAATCAGCCCATCTCATTAAAAACACATAAACTTTGGCTCTTTTTGTGCTTCTATTATTTTTTGGATGTAAAAAGAGAAATGCATTATATTTTAAGGCTAGAAATTTCATATGTAAAAGAGGAAATGCCTACAAAGAGACCTCGAAGGCGGAAACAATGCATATGATAGTCTAGGACAAAAACAAGAATATCCAAAATTTTATTTGAGTCTTAGTTTAATTGTACTCTATTTTAGCCAAAGAAAGCCTACAAAAAGGCCTTAATATTTTTTTATATTTTGGATTTATGTGTATACTTATGCATAAAAATAATTTTGGTTAAAATTTTTTATTTTCTTTTTTGATGATTTTTAGTGATTTTGCTAATCAGTTCATGTATCCTTTTATTATTAATAAATTGATAGTTAGCTTTGACTCAATTTGTTAAAGAAAAATATATTATTTGAATTATTTTTGTACATAAATAAAGCTATTACATTGAGATTATTAAAGTTGGCTGGTGGTGACTCAACAATCACTAATCTGGAAATCTAAGTGAATGATCATTGCTAAGTAAATATGTGTGTGCGTGTGTGTGTGGGGCGGTCATTGTTTTTTTTTTTAAATGTAACTTACATTCCAAATAGAATCGACTTGAAGAAACCATAAAAAAAATCAAAAGGATATTATACACAAAACAAAACAGGGTGCACAAGAGGAAGAGAGAGATCTTTTTGCACACAGTAGAAAAAAAAAAGAGGAATTACAAAAAAAAACAACATAGGCAAGGTTGCATAAAAAAAAAGAGAGCTACGAAGAACATAGGAAATCTTGCATAATAAAAGAATAGGAGACACACTGAGAAATAGACGAGAACAAAAAAAAACCTTTCTAAAGATTAGAAAAAAATGTGAAGGGTGATGGGAATATGCAAGGATAAAAAATAGAAAGAAATTCATGGAGCTTTTTTAGGCAATGTTGCTATTCTCTCTTTGCTAATCTTTGTGTTTTGTTGTTTTTTGTAATTTATTTATTTTTGTTGAACAATGAACAAAAAAAATATCTTGTAATAACATGAATTTAAATATGAGCTGATTTTATCTATGCTAAAATTGATTTTAATTTTAAGTTGTGGTACATTTTCTAGATTATATTTTAGAAAAACAAATCATTTGTTCATCCAATTGTTTCTATTATTTAATATTTGATTTTGTTTGGCCAACATTAGTAAAATATAATATTAATGTTAATTCTATAAAAGTTATTGTAACAAATGATAGGTTCCACCGACCTCAGATCTCATATCTCAAACCTCAGATGACCCCCAAGTGCTAACAAGTTGCCTGATCCCCACCGAGCATATTTATATAGTCCACTTTGTCTCTTAGGGGCATGATTTTATATATAGGTCATGATTTATTCTCAGTGAGATAGATAGATAGACAGATAGATAGGCAGTTAGATCAAAAGAAAGAAAGATAGATAGGTAGATAGACAGATAGATAGAAATATAGATATATTGATTGATAATTACATAGCTATACAGATAGACAGACATATAGGCAAAATTATAAATGGATAGATAGATAGTAGATAAATAGATAGATAAATAAATACACTGATAGATAGACAAACAAACAAACAAATGGACAAATAGATAAATAAATAGTTAGACAGACAGACAAACAGATAGATATATAGATAGATTGATAGATATATAGATAAATAGACACACCAAAAGATAGATAGACAAACATGCATTTAGATAGAAAGATAAACAGATAGACAGATAGATAAACAAATAGATAGATAGATAAATAAATAAAAAATAGAAAAAGTGATAGACACATAGATAGATAGACAATTAGATTGATAGATAGACAGATAGACAGATAGATGGGCACATAGATATACAAATAGATATATAGAAAGATAGACAAATATACAGATATATAGACAAATATATAGACAAACAGATAGATAGATAGACATATAGAAAGATAGATAGAAAGTCAAAAAGATAGACATGCAAATATATAGGCATATTAATAGATAGATTGACAGACAAATAGATAGACAGATAAATCTATAGATAGACAGACAGATAAACAGACAAATAGATAGACAGACAGATAGATAGACAGATAGATAGATGGATGGATGGATGGATGGATGGATGGATAGTCAGATATTTTGATAATTAGATAGACAGATAGGAATACACATAAATTATTAGATAGATTAATTGATATAGTGACATATAGACAGAAAGATAGATAGAAAGAAAGACAGACATATAGATAGATAGATGAATAGATAGATAGACATATAGATAGACAGACAAATAGATAGACGGATCGATGTACAGATAGATGGAGAGAGAAAAATATAAAGATAGATAGATAGACAGATAGATAGATAGATGGATATAAACATAGATAGACAAACAGATATATAGTTAGATAGATGAATAAACTGATAGATAGAATGACAGATAAAAAGATAAATAGATAGACAGATAGACAGATAGACAAACAGATAAATAGACAAATAGATCGATATATAGATATGTGAGACAAATAGGCATACAAATAAATATACAGATAGAGAGACACATAGATAGTCAATTAAATAGATAGATAGATAGACAGATAGATAGTCATATAGATAGATAGATAATAGACAGACAAACAGATAGATAGATAGACTAACAGAAAGGTAGATAGACAGATAAACATATAGATCGATAGACAAATACACAAACAAATAGACAGACAGATAGACATGCAGAAAGATAGACAATTAGGCAGATAGATAGATATACAAATAGATAAATAGAAAGATTGATTTATAGAAAGATGGATAGACAGATAGACATACAAATAGATATGTAGATACATAGACATACAGATAAATATACAGATAGACAGATAGATAGAAAGAAAGAACAAAAAGAAAGACTGATAGATAGACAGATATACGGACATATAGACATGCAAATTGACAAACATATAAACAAAGAGATTTACAGATAGATAAATAGAAAGATTGACAGAAAGATATACACACATATAGACAAAGATATAGACAGACAGATAGACAGATAGGCAGACATATAGATAGATAAATAGGCAGACATATAGATAGATAGATAAATAGACACAATGACAAATAAATAGATAGACAGATATAAAAACTGACAGATAGATTGATAGTCATAAATAGACCGACAGATAGAAAGAAAGATAGACATATAGAAAGATAGATAGATATATAGACAGATAGATAGATAGATAAATAGATAGATAGACAAAGAGATAGATAGATAGATAGATATACAGATAGACAGACAGGCAGATAGATAGATAGATAGATATATAGACAGATAGATAGACAAATAGACATACATATAGATTGACATAAAGATAGATAGAGAGATAAATAGAAAGAAAAACAAAAAGATAAACAAATAAATAGACACAGAAAGACGGAGAAATAAATATCATAGATGCATATGACTTTTTCTTGATTGGACATGCCAATATCTCCTAGAGTAATCATTAATGAAAAACACTAAGTATTTTGTTTTTCCTATGGACATTTTAAATGATTCCACATATTTGAATAACTCAAGTATGAATGCACTTATTATTAATAATTGATCTATTGAATACTAATTTATGCTACTTACCTATAACATAATGCTCACAAAAAAATAGATTTATTGATTTGGGCCATGAAAATAGCTTTCTATTAGAGAGAATCTTTAAGCCTCATTCTAACACGTGACCAAGTTTGAGATGGAACATCAACATCAAATATTCTCATTTGGTAATTGATTCAACACATGCATCAACTTCATATATTATTTCTCATTTAATCACAAATAGATTTGTTATGATTTTTTCTACCTCAATAACCTTAAGTACACATCTCATAATACTTATTATCTCAATCTCAATATGGATCTTCCATCCAAGACTATCTATTTGTCCTAAAAATAATATATTTTTCTTTAACTATTTTATATGTCATATCTTTTGAATGATGTAATTCATATATCAAATATATTTATTTTGATAGTATCAATACTAATAATCTCCAAATCATGATCATCACCTTTGTGTACTGATCCTCGCGAGATCAGTTCATAATTATGGAATCATTCTTTTTGAGATACCGTATGACATGATGCTCCTGAGTCTAGTAACCAAATATTAGCAAAGTAGTTTCTAATTTCAATCTTTATTATTGCCTTGCTTTATAGAATGTTGTTATCATTCTTGATAATTATTATATTTCCTTGAGTATTTGATAAATCATCATATACACTTTTATTTTTGTATTAATGGTCTCTTTTATGTCATTTCTTGTCGTAGTTATAATATTTAATATTCTTCTTTCTGCTTGTTTTTGATCTACCATTATTTCGACTCCCACTTGGGACATGTTTTAATAATCTCCCCATACATCATCATCAATGCTTTTACTTGCTATGAACTTGTTTATCTTTCTTATTTTTATGCCTACTTTTTCTTCTAAGATAGAAACTACAATAACATTGAAGTTTAGATAGTCCATAAAAATAATGTTTATCAAATTCTTGATGAGTTGATCATTAGAATCATGCATACTTTAAAGTAGAATCTCAACATGTTCAACTTCTTTAATTTGATGAAATAAAATAGTAAGATGAGAAAATAGAGTATTCAAAATATTAATATGATCAATTATTATTGTAGATTTCATCATTTGAAGAGTATAAAAGTTTTCTTTTTAAGAATATCTTTTCCTTTTCAAAAAGATTTTTTCCTCATATAGTCTTGTGAGATTATATCAAATCTCTTTTATATTTTTTTTTTCATATTAGACATTACTCCATTAACTAGTGCTGAGTACAGATCAATAATTACATTACCATCGATCTTGGTGAACTTTTTTTCAATTACATCTTAGTAATTATCCTTCATCAAAATGACTTTGATCTTTATTTTTCATAATAAAAAATTACTCCCATTAAATACAGAAGAATCAGAGTAATTTTTCATGTATTAGCTATAAAAATTACACCATTAAGTACACATCTTTATTTTCAATTACATCTTGGCAATTAAATATAATTATTTTATTTTTACAATGAAAAATACCGAAGAATAGTAATAACTATTTATGTTAAATATACCAAAAAAATCCTAGGTAAGTGGGTGTGTCGTTAAATCCTTTTTAAAATTATTTACTTTAATACTCTTATTACCCTTTTGACCGAACTTTCTAAACATGTATTACCTATAAAAGTTACTATTTTAAATCTCGTATCTGATATCATTATTATAAAAATAGAACATGTTGCAATTATTTGAAACAAAACATTCTAAGATAATAATATGAAAAATTATAAAATAGAATGAAATACAAGCTATGACACTTGGAATTAGAATGCATTTAGAAATTAGGATGTACTATATTTTTATTGAAGAAAAATCAAAAATCCCAAAGAATTTTTTGAGGAGAGAAAAGTAAAGTTTATTTATCCACTTTTATATTTTGATGTTACACATCCATTATTGAAAGCTCTTTATGATTCGTTTATATACAGTCCATGTTAAGTCATAATTATAAGTCCATAACAATATCTCTCACACAATCTATTGTATGTTCTCATACAATTCATCAACCATATTTGCACAAATGATATCATCTACTTTTGTAAAAAAAAAACAACTTATTTGATAACAAAGAGCTGATATAGCTATTTTTTGTTAATTTATTCATGTATTATTTCCTAAATTAATTTAATAATTAATATAAAGATATTATATTTTTAATCCCCTTCCTCTCCACCCTCTCCAAATACAACTCATATTATCATTTGACTCATATATAAGCCTTAAAGCCTTAGGGTCATAGCATATAAGGTCTGCATCAATACCATAATAGATCCAAATGATAGATACTATGTGGAATATATTCAATGTCCCTATGAATCAAACTCGTGATCTCATTGTAAGATCATCTAAAGATCAATTGTAATTTATTATTAGATTTCTCTATTCTTTAGAAATTAATCTTGTTATTTTAAAAGCTAAATCAACCAAAAATATGATAATGCTAGACAAAATTTACATGTGTTAACATAATTTACAAAAAAAAAGAAAATTAGATAAAAACCACATTTTATCAAAACAATTTGAGTGGTATTTTGTGGAATAATTAATTTATTTGATAAAGAAGAGTAGATATGAGTTATTTTTACTAATTTATGTGTGTGTGATCGCTTAAATTAATTAACTAATTACTATCTATAATTAGAGATATTATAATTTATCAATATAATTTTTTAGATTTTTAGAAATTAATCTTGTTATTTTTAAAGCTAAAACAAACACAAAATTATATTTGTGTTCAAATATTTTAAAAATATTGAAAATTAAATAGAAACCCCATTTCTTCAAAATTATTTTAGAATGACATTTTGTGACAATTAATTTATTTGTAAATAGTATGTATAATATATTTTTTATTAATTTATTAGTGTATGTTCTCCTAAAAATGTATGTAATTTATCATTGGATTTCTTTTCTTTTTTAGAAACTAATCTAGTTATTTAAAAAAATAATCAAACACAAAAAAAAGAACAACCATTGAATAATATTGAAACTTGAACATTAAACTCATTTCGAATATAATTTCTCAACACAAATTACATTGATGTTAAAATGTTTTACAAATTTTGAAAATTGAACATAAAACCCAATTCACAAAGGGAGAATTATGTGCTTAAGGGTGAGAAACAGTAAATAATTAGTAGGGCATATAAAAACTTCTAGAATTAATTGAAAAATAAAAATGTTGAATTTTTAATTGGTAATACAGATATTATACGACATAATTTTGTATTTATGTTAATCATTAAAATTCAATATTATTTGACAATATCCTAAATAGATTTCTTTCTCATCACCTCTTCTTCTCTATTTATTCTCTCTTTATCTCTCTCTTCTTCCTATTGGTATTCTATCTCTCTCTCTCTTTCTCTCTCTCTCTTTCGCTTGTTATTCTCTATCTTCTTCCGATTATTATTATTTCTCTCTCTTAATTTTTGTCTCTCTTCCTCCCTCCCTCTCTTAATCTTTTCTCTCTTCCTCCTCTTGATATCTCTCAATCTCCCTCTTTTTTCTCTCAATCTCTCTTCTTCTCTCTTCTCTTTCGGATCTTCCCTCTCTCTCCTTTTCTCCCTCCCACCTCTCTCTCTTTCCTCTCTCTCTCATTTCTCTATTCCCTTACTCTCTCTCTTCCTTCCTATCTCTTTCGTTCTCCCCCTCTCCCTCCCTCTCCCTCCCTCTCCCCCCTCCCTCTCCATCCTATCTCTCTCTATATCTCTCCCTCCTCTCTCTCTCTCTATCTCTTCCTCCTCCTCTCCCTCTCCCCCCTCCGTCTCTCCCTCTCCCCCCTCCGTCTCTCCCTCTCCCCCCCTCTTTCTCTCCCCCCCTCTTTATCTCTACCCCCTCGGCCCTCCCCTGTCCCCTTGTCCCCCTCTCCTCCCCTCCTCCCTCCCTCCCTCCCTCTTCCCTCCCTCCCTCCTCTCCTCCTTCCCTCCCTCTCTCTCTCTCCCCTCCCCCCTCTCTCTCTCTCCCCTCCCCCCTCTCTCTCTCTCTCCCCCTCCCCCTCTCTCTCTCCCTCCCCTCCCCATCTCTCTCTCTCCCCCTCCCCTCGCTCCTCTCCCCCTCCCCTCGATCTCTCTCCCCCTCCCCTCGCTCTCTCTCCCCCCTCCCCTCGCTCTCCTCATCCCCCTCCCCTCGCTCTCCTCTCCCCCTCCCCTCGCTCTCTCTCCCCCTCCCCTCGCTCTCTCTCCCCCTCCCCTCGCTCTCTCTCCCCCTCCCCTCGCTCTCTATCATCCCCCTCTCCCTCCCTCTCGTCTCTCGTCTCTCTCACTCATCTCTCTCCTCTCCCTCCTCTCCCTGTTTTCGCTCTCCCCACTAATTTTGTATGATAAGGTTAAACATGCCTTTAATTATGATATTCCTTTTCTTAAAATATAATTTTTTCCTGTCATTAAAATTTATTTTTAGAAATAATTATTTTATTTGATCAATAATAGTTAAAATAAGTTATTTTTATTAATTTAGTAACCAATTAGGATTCTTTATTTTTTCTTAAAGTTGACTTTTTTCAGCCTTACTATAAATGTACTCCATTTGGGGGAACTATTGGAGGAATTATTCAATGAAATATTTACTCAAAATCAAGAGAAATCAAAATTCCACTCGATCATCTTCCTCCTGATTTAGCACTAGCACGCCCCCAAAAAAAAAACTACCTTTCTTGAAAGCATTGGAGCAGGTCCGATGAGTGAACTAGGATCTGTTTGCTAGCAACTGGACAGCAAGTTCTCATCATTAATCGCCATGTTCTTTCTATTTGAACTTAAAAAAGACAAACACAGAATAACTTTTACTTTTTCTGACACTGAAACGCAAATTTAAAATGCCACCTGAATATTGAAGATCTACAAGTAGCAACAAAAACTAAACACTAAAAATGAAGTTTCGACGGTGACGAAAGATGCTGTGGCTGCTAGGTTCGCTGAAAGATGCTTGCTAAGGCGTGGACTGTGGATCCGAAAAGCACATCATCGACCCCACAACTTTTACCTGGTTTCCTTTGTAGTGAAATGCAAGATCAATTCAAAATCTATTTAGATTTTAGATCAAAATTTAAACATTTGAAACCATAAGAAAGAAACGAGAAGGGGGAGAGTCGCGTTCGCGTTGAGCTGTTGACTCGTCGACATACGAATCAAACATAGTGATAAGCTATCTGAGGCGAATTACAAGGCATGAAGGCCAGGACGACAAGCATGAACAAGATGGCAATAGGAATCAAAAGCAGCAAAAATGGGGGAGGAGGCAGAGGCGGCAAAACTAATGGCAATATGAGAAGAGAAATAGTCAAACACGTGAGCAAAAGCAAAGACTCGAAGCTGAAATAGTTAGAATGCATCATATTCTTCGCACTCTCCTGCGACGAAAGAACAAGGTTATGCTCAATCTTATTCTTCGTTTTCTTCTTATTTGTGTTCGTCTCCATTCCGTTGCTCGAGCACGATTTTTCTCGATCTATTGTTGTCCCCCCGCGCATACAGGGATCGTTTTCTTGTCCATTATACCCCATCTGGAATCTACGAAATACACCGATCTGAGACTCTAAGCCGTGCTAGAAACACAAGGAACGAATCAATCGATCAAACATCCAAAGCGGTCCTGATAACTGAAAGCAAAATCTAAAGATCAGCTAGGTACTTAGCAAATATATGGAAGATATGCGAGGCAGAAACATCAACATGAAGCAAAATCTAACGACTGAGTAAGCTAGATACATTCAACAAAACGTGTAGATTACTAAAAGAAAATTTAAAGGAGAAGAAGGTGAAACAGAAGGGGGGATGAATATGAGACGATTCAGATGGCTGCTCATGACTGGCTGCATTGGATTCCAAGGTTTGAGTGATATAAATACAGGTTAAGATTAAATAAAGGAAGAGTTTTTTTAGATAAGCATAAGATATGAGAGAGAAAGAGGAAAGAGGAAAGATGGTTGGGTTCAGTGAATTGAGGAGTTGTTT
Organism: Sapria himalayana; assembly: GCA_029783825.1. Taxonomy (NCBI): domain Eukaryota; kingdom Viridiplantae; phylum Streptophyta; class Magnoliopsida; order Malpighiales; family Rafflesiaceae; genus Sapria; species Sapria himalayana. The sequence goes on along the minus strand of JAREIK010001073.1, from coordinate 868,897 downwards.
CCTCCGCTCTTTATTTTTTCCTGCAAAGGAAACCAGGGAGGGAGTCGATAGTCGAGTTGCTGAGCGTGGCAGTTGCTGGTTTTGGAAAACGGGGAAGAAAGTCACAGAAAGAGAATGTGGCCCACGATTGTTCATCGCCTCTGGACTCTCTTGTCTCATGAAATTAGAAGGAAGACATGGAAATTTATTTAATATTTATATGTGGGTGGATACTGATTCTAAAAAAAACAGCCCGACAGGGGCCCCAATTTCCACATTGCTTGCTCTGTTATTTTCTTTTTTTTTAAAAATTTTTTTTATCTCATTGATGATTGAAACAAGTGATGGGCTATAACAACTTAAAAGCAGATGGCATGAAGGCTGCGGGTAACTTCATCTTTATTTCACTTCATTCCTTATAACATGTATATTGCATTTGAATTTGTTTTTTTTTTTTTTTTTTTTGAATTATCAATCAAAGATTTCTAACCTACCTCTAGGATGCCCATAATCATTTAAAAAAATAAAGAGCATGATATGAAATGATATATTATAGTTCCATCTCCCTCACCCATATGGAACCTTATTAGTGTCAAGTTATGTCGTAAGAATTTGATGTCTTACTTCATATTCATATGGGTATTTCGTACTAAAATAAAACCAAATGGCTACATTGATTTTTTTAAGGTCCCTCTTATCGCGGTAGGGTTTCATCAACACTCTAGTATAAATTATCATGAGATGAATGCTCTAATCCTAGACATATGAATTTGATTCACATGGATGTCAGATATATTTCTCAAGAGTACTTACTAAATCACTTATCATATAGTTGAGATTGCGACTTTACGTATTCCAACCCCGGGGCCATAGGGCTCATATATGAGCAAAAAGATAGTATGAGTTGGGTTTGAGTGGTGGTGGGGGAACAAAAAAACTATAGCTCATCTTATTCTTAATTTGCTAATCTCTTTGGTGAAGTATAAACTATCATGATACTTACAACATTATGGTTTAGCTAACTATAATGTAATAATCATACCTGCCGATAACAAAAAAAGGATGAATGCTCTAATTCTAAAGAGATAAGTTGATTCACATAGATGTCATATAATCAAACTCATTGGATAGTAAAAAAAAATGATTTCTTCTTATTCTTTTTATACTTCTTCATCATTTTGTCTTCGTGCTTGCTAAGAGGGAGACTTGGCTGGCAATCATGATTATTTAAGCTCCACAAGTGCTCATATTGGGTTATATCTATCCTCCTTGAACTCGGTAAAGAAGTTTCATTAGCTCCTATCCAATACAACAATGCAAGGGTGACATATCTTTGTGACAAAACTTAACTTTTCACTCGTGCATAAATACATTGCCATCAACTTCAACTTTGTTCATAATTAAACTCATTAATTTGAACTATTTGCAGCATTAATTTGAACTATTTGCAGCATTAATTTGAACTACTTGCCTAAAAAAATGGGATAATATAAAAACATTATATATTTAATACCTATATATTAACTACTTGTAATGTTTTAATTTTTGAATTAGCCTGTCAATAAGTAACTATTTGTAGCAGTTCCAATTATGTGTTATTCTTAATTTGCTAAACACCTATATATTACTGGTGTTAATATATCGACCATATATTTAAATTTAATACATTGATTATTTAATTTCTTTGTTAAAAAATAAATGATGTATTTAGCTAATTATCAATGCTTTTAAAATCAAGTTGGATCAATATGTTGAACCACTTTGACTTTTTGTTAGTTATTATATTTTTGTTCCAATCCAAATTTGTAAACATCCATCATGGAGACCACTACAATACTGTGGATGATCTTGAGTTTAAGATTTTTTTAACCCAGGACATGCATCATCATAGTCTTAGAGTGGGGGCATCACTATCTACGACCTCACAACAAAAGTAGATAAGAGGTCAAACTCGTCATTTTATATCCTTCTAAACTCAAATCATATTATTCATCAGCTCATATATGAGTCTCAAGAGCCCATAGCCATTGAATGGAGCAGGTAACAATCTCATTCCCAATAAGATACATCATGATCCACGTTAGTGAACTCATAATTGTCTTGAGGAGCACATCCAGCATTCCTAGGTATCAAACTCGTGATTTCATGATAAGTGCATTAATGCTCTTTGTCAACCAGAGATTTAGGGTTAAAGGTTTTTTTTTATCCCCCTTCCCACATTCTTTCCCATTGTATCCCTCATCTCATATATGTGCCTCGATACTTTGGGATCAGAGCAGATAAGACTTGTTACAATAAAATGAATAGAGTGATTAATAAATATTTCTAATTATAAAACTTGTGTCCTTAGGTTAGGGTTAGGTGACTTGCAATGCTACATGTCTTGATTGATTGGGATTTATTATGATTTATGGGTATGGCTTAAATCTAACCCTCTAGTTATCACAGTCACATTGCTGGTGTGAAGCATTATTATGTATATAAGGAGAAAAGAAGGGGCTGCTGTTGGTTTATTACGAGGATGTTGGGGTAAATCTTGAATTTGATTTGGATAATAATTCGGTAAAAGATATTGGGGTGGAGAATCAGAATGCCATGTATTTGGTTGATTCCGTCTGATGGGGCAGAGGAAAGAGAATGTTTTAAAAGCAGGAGCCAAAGTTGGAACAGATACAAGTCATGATGCTGTGTTGTGTCTGAGTTGTCACTTGTCACTCAGCAGGTTCAAGTAGAAGACCAAAAGACAGAGTACTTGGTAAATTGTATTATTAAAAGACAGACAGGCCTACGACCCAAAATCTAGCTCTAGAGCCTAGCCTGGTGAATTTGTTTGCACAAATTTTATTCGTATCAAAAAACTATAAACCCATTGTATTTTATGTTATATATTGCTAATATTTTGCATATATGTCAATGTTTTAATTAATGTTTAAGTTTATGATATGTACGTAAAAAAAAAGGAGTATCTAGGAACACAAATTTGTATATCAAAATTAAAATAAGGGCAAATTTGTCTTATTAAATTTTGTCCACACTTCATACTAATTATTTTATATAAGCATACTCTTGGGTAATTATCATTAATATTATCCATCATTTTTAATGATTTTCCCTATTTTATATATATATATATATAGATATATATATGAACTAATATTTTACTAATATTTTATATATCATAATTGAAATAAGGATAGATTTTCTAAATTTAAATTTGTCCACCTTTCATAATAATTATTTTATATGCTCACCCATGTGGGTAATTATCAATCTCTACTCATCATTTATAATAATCTCTTCTATTATAAATATGTGTGTGTGTGTGTGTACATATTGATATATTACCTGATATTTTACTATTATTTTTGTTATATACGTAAAATATTAAGTATTACTATATTCATATTTATTTAACATTTACTAATATTTGAAAGAAAATGTATTGATAATTGTAATATTAGAAGTTATCTCAACATATTAAATGGTATTTATACTAATATTTTAGATATATATGTAAAATCTAAGTACTGTTGTATTCATGTTTATGATATTTAACTAATGTTTTATCCCAAGTATATTGATATTGCCATATTGCTAATATTTTAGGATATTTCAATATATTAATTGATATTTAACTAATATTAATGATATATTTTAAATCTAAGTATCAATACAGTCATGTTTAATTATATTTTTACTAATGTTTTATTTTAAGGGTAGTGAATATTGCCAATATTTTGAAAAATCTCATTACTTTAATTAATATATCACTAATATTTATAATATTTATATATATATATATATATATATATATAGAGGGAGGGAGAGAGGGAGAGAGAAAGGGATATATATATATATATGTTTAGTGATACTTTGCAAATGTATAACACAGAATGTATCAATATTAATAATGTTCGAATATATCTTGAAATATTAATTGATATTTCACTAAATTTTTGATCTATATGTAAATATAAGTATCAATATATTGATGTTTATTGATATTTTAATAATATTCATTCCAAATTTATTGATATTGCTAATATTTTGAATATATCTCAATATATTAATTGATATTTTAATAATATTTCTGATATATTTGTAAAATCTAATTATTGATATATTCATTCGTATTGATACTTTAACTTTATCAATGTTTCATACCAATGATACTAATACGACTAATATATTTGAAATCATATTGATATATTAATTGATATATTAATTGATATATTACTAACATTTTTGATTTATACATAAAATCTAAGTTTTATAATTCTATTTTTATTAATAATTTACTAATGTTTCATTCCATATGTAATGATATTGCTAGTATAATTGAATATGTCTCGTTATATTAATTGCTAATTTACTAATATTATTAATATATACATAAAATCTAAGTATTGATATATTAATGTTTATTAATATTCTATTGATATTTCATACCAAATGTATTGATATTGCTAATAATTTGAGTATATTGTGGTATATTAATTGATATTTTACTAGTATTATAACATATACTTAAATACAAGCATTAAAATATTCACTTTTATTGATATTTTACTTAAGTTTCAACCAAATGTAATGATAATAGTAAACTTTTGAATATATCTCAATATATTAATTAATATTTTACAAATAGTAATGACATGTCCATAAGATCTAAGTATTGAATATTCATCTTGATTGATACCTTACCAATGTTTAATACCAGATATATTAATATTGCTAATATTTTGAATAAATCTTGATGTATTAATTGGCATCTTACTAATATTTTAAGTATCTGTAAGATCTAAGTATTGAATATCCATGCTTATTGATATTTTACTAAAGTTTCATACCACATATCCCAATATTATAAATATTTTGATATATCTTGATATATTAATTGATATTTTATAAATATTTTTGATATATACATAAAATATAAATATTAATACATTTATTTATTTTTTGATATTTCTGAATGTTTCATCTCACATGTATAGATATTGCTAATATATCTAATCTTGATATAATAATTGATATTTGACTAATATTTCTAATATATATGTAAAATATAAGTATTGATAATTTTTTTTTGTGTCCCTCCTACCCTACCCCTTCCCCTCTTCAACCCATCTCATATTATCTCTCGATCCCCATATATGAGTTTTAGAACTCGAGATTGGAGGAAGTAAAGTCCCCATTTTAGTAGCATGAGTAGAGCATTTGGTAAATCCCCATACATTAATGATATATTTAAGTTCATTTATATTTTACAAATATTTCATACAAGATTTTTCAATATTGCTAATATTCCGTATATATCTTGATATTAATTGTTGTTTTTCTAATATTTATGATATCTATGTAAAATGTAAGTGTTGATATATTCATATTTGTTTTTTTATACTTTTGTTTCATAGCAAATATATTGATATTGTTAATATTTCAAATAATATATTGATATATTAATTTTACTAATATTTCTGATGCATACGTAAAAATTTAAGTATTGATATGTTCTCTCTTGATGATATTCTACTAATCTTTCATACCAAATGTATCAATGTTGAAAAAATTTAGAATAAATCTCGATATATTAATTGATATTTTTTCAATATTTTTGATATATACCCAAATTCTAAGTATCAATATATCGATATTATTAATATTTTACTGATATTTAATACCAAATGTAGGGATATTGCTAATATTTCAAATAAATCTTAATATATTAATTGATATTTTACTTATATTTTGATAGTATGTAAAATCTAAGTATTAGTGTATTCATGTTTATTGATATTTTCTAATGTTTCATACCGATACTCAAAGTGCTAATATATTTGAATATATCTCGATGTATTAATTGATATGTATTAATATGTACGTTTATACATAAATCTAAGTATTGATAGAATCATATTTTTGATATTTAACTAATGTTTCTTAGAAAAAAAAAGAAAAAAAACTAATGTTTCTTACCATAAAAAAAAATAATGATAAGAAAAAAAAACTAATGTTTCAAGTCAAATATATCATATTGCGATGTTTTGAATATAGCCTAGAATTATATTAATTGATATTGTACAAATATTTTTAATATATATATAAAATCTAAGTAATTAATGTATTCTATTAATTGATATTTTTAACTTCGTCATATATCTAACCGTTAGATATTCATTTTAATTTCACAAAAAAAAAAAATTGTGATGTCAAAGCTTATCAATTTTCATTCAGGTTGAAAATATATAGATATATTCTATATATTTTTTGATGTTGTTTATTTGGAAGTACATATATTTTTTGTATTTTGGATATATTCGGAAATATTATCGGATGTTTTACTAATATTTTAATATATCTTTTAAATTTAAGTTTTGAATGAATCAATGTTCTTAGATTTTTAAACATGTTTCATACTAACTAGGAGACATGGAATGACTAGAACATTAAATAAATGGCATGCTTGGCTATCTTTTCAAAGAATAATAGCTAACTTGGTCTGGCTTGAGCCCCTAGTTTTGAGACTCGAGTTGGCTTAGAAAAAATGTGAGCAAACATAGTAAAACATAGTAATGTTGCTCTAATCCCTAATATTATGGCAACTTCAAATGATATAACATGTTTTAAATTAGTCTTTGCCTATTTTTTTTCAAAAAAAAAAAAGAAAACTTTTTTGTGCTACTAGTAAAAAATAAATACATCACATATAATACTTATAATAAGAAACAACAAAACATAGTAATGTTGAAAAATAAAATTATATGCAAACTCAAAATTAATTCCAAGAATATATTACTTTTTCTTTGGTTCTTCATCACATAAAAGATGTTACAATTAATTTGAAGCTTTCTTTTCTTTCATAAGAAACAAAAAAATACGTTTGATATATTGGTTAATGAAAATTATTGTTTTCAAGAATTATCTTAAAGATGTTGAATATAAATATTGTTGAAATGATAAGAATGAATATGTTTCACGTTAGTTGTAATAGAATTGGAAATTATAAACTTTGACATTCTTTTGAAATTTCTAAAGCAAGTCATTTTCAAATTGACATTTTCTAAGAAACTGATATAAAAATAATTATAGGCCTAGAAAGAAAAGTATGAACCATTATCAACTATTATTAGAAATTGGGCTTTGGTCAAATTCATCCCCAAAAGCTAGCTCAAAGGTAGGGGACCCACATTATATATAAATATGTCATGATTAGATCATACTTCTTTTGAAGTTTCTTCTTATATATGTTGAGGAGTCACAACTATGTTCTATGGTATCAAGACTAAACCGATCTAGAACATCTTTTGAGGAGCTGTGACCCTAATTTGTGGTGTCATGACTGGACCAAAGCTAGAATATCTTCTGATAAGTTGTGACCAAATTTTATGATCTTGTGACTAGACTAAAATTGAAATATCTAATAAGGAGTTAATACCCTATTCTATGAGGTTGAAACCAGACTAAAGATAGAATTCTTGTTAGAGTTCAAAGTTGCAACATCAATCTTAGAGTGCAACCTAAATTCAGTCATAATATATTTAATGTGATTATAATTGGAGACTATGCTTTGGAGTCACGAACTATATTATGAAGCCATGACTCATCTTAAACTATAATATGTGCCTTGGACAACATGAAATTTTGAAATAGTAATTGAACTTAAATTATAACATATGTTATGGTGTCGCAACTATATTTTGTAGTATACAATATCATTGTAGTCATTACCTATTTTGTGTTACAGTGACTAGCTAGTTAAGGATTCAAGTTATGATCATGTCCTGTGTTGTGGAACCTTATACAAGTTATGGGTAACCACCATCATAACTATGAGTAGTAGGTTCTTATATTTTGAGAAGTTCACTAGAAATTTGGAGTCTTAACATAAAAAATGATATTATGATAGAGTCTATAACAAAGACATGGGAAATTGGAGTATCGACAAGGAGACTCGAACTCATAATAACAAAATTAAGCATGATATAAAAACATGGTGTCATGACTATAAAATATGAAGGCATGATATGAACTCAAGTATGTCATGGGGATCTTTGAGTTGTGATAGGGAGACGACTCAAAGTTGTGATAAA